>JACEEU010000020.1:19234826-19244826 GCA_016630915.1 Callionymus lyra
CAACACCACACTTGAAGACTCACACAACCAGATGCTCTGAAACACAACAACACACATGAAGACTCACACAAAAGAAGACTCACACACACAGATGCTCTGACACACAACAACAAATATGAAAACTCCCACACACACAGATGCTCTGAGACACAACACACACATGAAGACTCACACACACACGTGAAGACACACACACACACACAGATGCTCTGAAACACAACAACACACATGAAGACTCACACACAAAAAAAAAGATTTTTTGAAAAAAAAAAACACACATGAAGACTCACAGCACACAGATGCTCTGGAACACAACAACACACATGAAGACTCACACACACAGATGCTCTGAAACACAACAACACACATGAAGACTCACACACACAGATGCTCTGAAACACAACAACACACATGAAGACTCACACACATGAAGACTCACACACACATGAAGACTCACACACACAGATGCTCTGACACACAACAACACACATGAAGACTCACACACACACAGATGCTCTGAAACACCACACACACATGAAGACTCACAGACACACATGAAGACTCACACACATGAAGACTCACACACACACTCTCTGAAACACAACAACACACATGAAGACTCACACACACAGATGCTCTGAAACACTACAACACACATGAAGACTCACACACACAGATGGCGCTCTGGAACACACGACACACACACATGAAGACTCACAAAAAGAAGCCCTGGAAAAACACACAACACACACACATGAAGACTCACTACACACACAGCCTGACACACAAAACCACACACATGAAGACTCACAAATACACAAACAGAGGAACGTGCAGCAGCACTGACACACACACACACACACCCCCCCCCCCCCCCCCCCCCCCCCACACAGGCCGCACATACATCACACACACTGAAACACACACAAACACACCACACACACATGACTCTCAAACACACAACTGACACACAAACACACACACTGACACACAAACACACACTTGACACACACCCACACACAACCATCTGACACACAAACACACACTCTGGAGCACACAAAACACACACATGAAACACACACTGACACACACACACACTGACACACAAACACACACTGACACACAAAAACACACACACACACTGACACACAAACACACACTGACACACAAACACACACTGACACACAAACACACACTGACACACAAAAACAAAGTTTCTTCTGAGCAACAAAGTCTCTTCGTCTCCATCTGTCACTGTTTGATTTAATCATCACAACTCAGCGACTCTGCCTTCGTGCCCATGAGCAAATCACCACTGAATACTGAGCAGCTAAAGAAAGTTTGAGTGTGTGTGTGTGTTGTAGTGTGTTGTCGTGTGTGTGTCGTACCTCCAGCTGAGTCCAGGTGTGCGTCAGGTTGTGTAACTTCTGGTGAAAATCACTCGGCAGTTTGGTTCCATTTCTCTTCAGAGACTCGGATCGACCCACGAGACTCGACCTCTTGCTTTCCATCATCGTGAGGTCAGTGCGGCTGCTCTGGAGACACACAACACACACACACACACACACACACACACACACACACACACACACACACACACACACACACATCAGACGGTGAGTACTCCTGCAGGAGATTCTTGATCAGGAAACAAAAAGTGCTGACATGACAAATTCACTTTCTGACTTTTGTAACAAGACAACACAGAAGAACGATAGAAGAAGAAGAAGAAGAAGAAGAAGAAGAAGAAGAAAGACTAGGAGGTTTAGAAACTACTGACCACCTGAAGTAGGTGCTGGTCAGAAGAGAGGAGGGGAGGAGGAGATAGAGAGCAGGAGAAGGGGAGGTAGAGAGGGGGTGGAGAGAGGGATGAAGGAGGAGGAGAGGAGGAGGAAATGAATAAGAGAGGATGGGAGAGGAGGAGGAGAGGATGGAGGAAATAGGAGGAGGGAGGGAATAGAAGGAGAGGAGAGAGAGAGGAGGGGGAGATATGAGGAGAGGAAGAGAGGAGGGACAGAATAGGAGGAGAGGAGGAGAAGAGGAGGGAGGGAATAGGAGGAGAGGAGAAGGAGAGGAGGGGATGAGAGAATAGGAGGAGAGGAGGAGGGAGGGGGGAGAGGTGGTAATAGGAGGAGGAGAGGAGGAGGGAGGGAATAGGAGGAGGAGGAGAGGAGGAGGAAGGGAATAGGAGGAGGAGGAGGGGGAGGAGAGGAGGAGGAGGGGAGGAGGAGGGAGGGAGGAGGGGAGGGAGGAGAGGAGGAGGGGAGGGAGGAGGAGGAGGAGGAGGAGGGAGGAGGAGGAGGAGAGGAGGAGAGGAGGAGGAGGGGAGGAGAGGAGGAGAGGAGGAGGAGGGGAGGAGAGGAGGAGGGGAGGGAGGAGGAGGAGGAAGAAAAAGAGAGGAGGAGGAGGAGGAGGGGAGGGAGGAGGAGGGAGGAGAGGAGGGAGGAGAGGAGGAAGGAAGGAGAGGAGGAGAGGAGAGGAGGAGGAGGGAGGAGAAGGGAGGAGGGAGGAAGTCAACAAGATTCTTTAATTTTATCTCCATATTAATGAGAGTGAGATGAAATGTCAGCAGATTTTCAGTCACACATGGAAAACATTTAATTTGTCTTTTTTCATAAAGGAGGGGAAGAGAGGAGGGAAGAGAGGAGGGAAGAGAGGAGGTAAGAGGGGAGGGAAGAGAGGAGGGAAGAGAGGAGGTAAAAGGGGAGGGAAGAGAGGAGGAGAACATCTGAAGGGAGGAGGAGAGAGGAATGTGTTACAATTAAAACTATCTGTAGTGAATTCATTGTCCTCTTCTAAACATCCATCCATCATCATTTTCATACACTTTGTATCATCCCTTCATCTTCTCTATCATCCCTTCATCATACTCTATCATCCATTCATCATCCTCTATCATCCTCTATCACCCCTTCATCATTCTCCATAATCCTCTATCATCCTTCATCAACCTCTGTCATCCTCTATCATCCCTTCATCATTCTCTATCATCCTCTATCATCCCTTCTCATCATCCATCTATCATCTACTATCATCCTCTATCATCCCTCATCATCATCCCTTCATCATCGTCTATCATCCTCTATCATCCCTTCAACGTTCTCTATCATCGTCTATCATCCCTTCATAAACCTCTGGCATCCCTTCATCAACCTCCATCATCCCTTCATCATCCTCTATCATCCCTTCATCATCCTCTATCATCCTCTATCATCCCTTCATCATCCTTTATCATCCTCTATCATCCCTTCATCATCCTTTATCATCCTCTATCATCCCTTCATCATTCTCTACCATCCTCTATCATCCCTTCATCATCCTCTATCATCCCTTCATCATACTCTATCATCCATTCATCATCCTCTATCATCCTCTATCACCCCTTCATCATTCTCCATAATCCTCTATCATCCTTCATCAACCTCTGTCATCCTCTATCATCCCTTCATCATTCTCTATCATCCTCTATCATCCCTTCGACATCCACTATCATCCACTATCATCCTCTATCATCCCTTCATCATCCCTTCATCATCGTCTATCATCCCTTCAACGTTCTCTATCATCGTCTATCATCCCTTCATAAACCTCTGGCATCCCTTCATCAACCTCCATCATCCCTTCATCATCCTCTATCATCCCTTCATCATCCTCTATCATCCTCTATCATCCCTTCATCATCCTTTATCATACTCTATCATCCTCTATCATCCCTTCATCATTCTCTATCATCCTTTATCATCCCTTAATCATCCTCTATTATCCTCTATCATCCCTTCATCATTCTCTATCATCCTCTATCATCCCTTAATCATCCTCTATCATCCCTTCATCCTCCTTTATCATCCCTTCATCCTCCTTTATCATCCCTTCATCCTCTTCTATCATCCCTTCATCCTCCTCTATCATCCCTTCATCCTCCTCTATCATCCCTTCATCCTCTATCATGTTCTCTGACCTCTTCTCGTGACATTAATGTCAAGCTGAACCTCAAGACTCGTGACAATCACAGGTGACATATTAGCATCGAGAAGATTGAAGAGTAATTGAAACCTTCTGGTGCGTGGACCAATCATTTGTCTCTAATTATCCCCCTTAATCCCCCACAAACACACACACACACACACACAAACACACACACACACACACGTCCAAACAACACGTTTGACTTGTGTGTGTGTGTGTGTGTGCTGAGACGAAGTGGGGACCTGCTGAGAAGCAGGTTGTGTGACATCAGAGATGAGTGTCATGGACGTGATGAGAAGACGTGGCGAGGACACGGTGAGAAGACATGAATATTTGAAGTCGGAGTTCACACGTCAAGAGAGAAGAAGGAGAAGAAGAAGAAGAAGAAGAAGAAGAAGAAGAAGAAGAAGAAGAAGGTCACGCAGCGTGAAATATTGATGACTCATGAATATTCACGCAGATATTGAAGTCGCCACAGATTAACTCTTCGTCAACTGTATCGATGGTTATCACCACTACCTTGAAGAGGTGGAGCCTCTGCTCCTCTGACATCATCAGCTGGTGACTGTCCGTTACCATGGCGTCCATGTCCATCAGCCAATCCCAGAGCTCCTGGTACTCCACCTGGAACTCCTGGAGACTGAGAGATCAACAGATCATCAGGTGAAGACCAGGTCCAGGGAGAGGACCGGCGGCGCTCTCGTGATTGACGGGTGTGGGTCGGGATGTCAATCGAAAGGGGGCGGGGTCTCACCTGCTGCTGCTGTTGGTCCGCTGCCTCCTACTGGTGGACATGTGGGAGTTCAGGTGGCTCAGCTGGACTTTCATCTGGTCCAGAACTGCTTGTTGAACCTCACATGGAGCCAGGACGTCAGAGTTCTGTACCAGAGAAGACACACACAGGTGAGACACGTGTAAGACACGTGTAAGACACAGGTGAGACACAGGTGAGACACGTGTAAGACACAGGTGAGACGCAGGTAAGACACAGGTGAGACACAGGTGAGACAGAGGTGAGACACATGTAAGACACAGGTGAGACACAGGTGAGACACCAGTAAGACACAGGTGAGACACAGGTGAGACAGAGGTGAGACACGTGTAAGACACAGGTGAGACACTTGTAAGACACAGGTGAGACAGAGGTGAGACACGTGTAAGACACAGGTGAGACACAGGTGAGACATGTGTAAGACACAGGTAAGATACAGGTGAGACACAGGTGAGACAGAGGTGAGACACAGGTAAGATACAGGTAAGATACAGGTGAGACAGGGGTGAGACATGGGTGAGACATGGGTGAGACACAGGTGAGACATGGTTGAGAAATGGGTGAGAAATGGGTGAGACATGGTTGAGAAATGGGTGAGACACGTGTAAGACACAGGTGAGACACGTGTAAGACACAGGTGAGACAGGGATAAGACATTGGTGAGACATGGGTGAGACATGGGTGAGACACAGGTGAGACACATGTAAGACACAGGTGAGACATGGTTGAGAAATGGGTGAGACATGGTTGAGAAATGGGTGAGACACGTGTAAGACACAGGTGAGACACGTGTAAGACAGAGGTGAAACACAGGTGAGACACAGGTGAGGCACAGGAGAGACACAGGTGGGACACAGGTGGGACACAGGTGAGACACAGGTGAGACACAGGTGAGACACAGGTGAGACACAGGTGAGGCACAGGAGAGACACAGGTGAGGCACAGGAGAGACACAGGTGAGACACAGGTGGGACACAGGTGAGACACAGGTGAGACACAGGTGGGACACAGGAGAGACACAGGTGAGACACAGGTGGGACACAGGTGAGACACAGGTGAGACACAGGTGGGACACAGGTGAGACACAGGTGAGACACAGGTGAGACACAGGAGAGACACAGGAGAGACACAGGTGAGACACAGGTGGGACACAGGAGAGACACAGGTGGGACACAGGTGAGACACACTTAAATCAATGTTGTAAGAGTCGAAAGTCACTTATTCTTCATCTTATTCTCACTTTTATAAAGAACCGTCAGCCTCAGAATAATTTCCCACATCAGGATCAAGAGGAGGAAGAGACCCCCAAAGCGTGTGTGTGGGTGTGTGTGTGTGTGTGTGTGTGTGTGTGTGTGTGTGTGTGTGGGTGGTGTGTGGTGGGGGGGTGTGGAGAGGGTGGGTGGGGTGGGGTGTGTGTGTGTGTGGGGTGTGTGTGTGTGTGTGTGTGTGTGTGTGTGTGTGTGTGTGTGTGTGTGAGAGAGAGAGGGTGTGTGTGTGTGTGAGAGAGAAGTTGTGTGTGTGAGAGAGGGTGTGTGTGTGTGTTTGCCAGCAGGTCATTTAACAATTCTATATACAAGTGATTCATCATCATATTTCCAAAACAATCTGCTGTTGTTCTTCACTGTCAGTTCTCTCTCACACACACACACACACACACACACACACACACACACACACACACACACACACACACACACACGCACACACACACGCACAAATACCCACATACCCACACACACACACTCTCTCACACCACAGTAGCATCATCTAACTCTAGTCGGTCAAAGCGGAATAATTGTCAATGAATATTTAACAAGGTTTCAGATGGAAGGAAACCCCCCCCCCCCCCCCCCCCCCCCCCCCCCCCCCCCCCCCCCCCCCCCCCCCCCCCCCCCCCCCCCCCTTTTTTGTGGGGGGGGGGGGGGGGTTCGTTGTGTGGCCCGGGGGGGGGGGGGGGGGGGGGGGGGCCCCCCCCCCCCAAAAATGGTTTTTTTTTCCTCCCCCCCCCCCCGCGCAAGCATGTTTTTTACTCTTCCACCCCCCATCCTGCCGGCTTGCCACACTCCTGCCACAGTGCACTTCCTGTTTCAATGCAACAAACACTATATCACTTCCTGTTTCAATGCAACAAACACTATATCACTTCCTGTTTCAATGCAACAAACACTATATCACTTCCTGTTTCAATGCAACAAACACTATATCACTTCCTGTTTCAATGCAACAAACACTATATCACTTCCTGTTTCAATGCAACAAACACTATATCACTTCCTGTTTCAATGCAACAAACACTATATCACTTCCTGTTTCAATGCAACAAACACTATATCATATCACTTCCTGTTTCAATGCAACAAACACTATATCACTATGTTTCATCAACAAACACTATATCCCTTCACTTCCTGTTTCAATGTAACAAACACTATATCACTTCCTGTTTCAATGTAACAAACACTATATCACTTCTGTTTCAATGCAACATTCATCTGTTTCAATGTAACAAACACTATATCACATCACTTCCATGTTTCAATATACAATCACTTCCTGTTTCAATGTAACAAACACTATATCACATCACTTCCTGTTTCAATGTAACAAACACTATATCACATCACTTCCTGTTTCAATGTAACAAACACTATATTACTTCCTGTTTCAATGTAACAAACACTATATCACATCACTTCCTGTTTCAATGTAACAAACACTATATCACTTCCTGTTTCAATGTAACAAACACTATATCACATCACTTCCTGTTTCAATGTAACAAACACTATATCACATCACTTCCTGTTTCAATGTAACAAACACTATATCACATCACTTCCTGTTTCAATGTAACAAACACTATATCACATCACTTCCTGTTTCAATGTAACA
The DNA here is from genome assembly GCA_016630915.1 of Callionymus lyra. Lineage (NCBI taxonomy): Eukaryota > Metazoa > Chordata > Actinopteri > Syngnathiformes > Callionymidae > Callionymus > Callionymus lyra. The sequence goes on from JACEEU010000020.1 coordinate 19,242,457, forward strand.
AACACTATATCACATCACTTCCTGTTTCAATGTAACAAACACTATATCACATCACTTCCTGTCAACAAAGTAACATACACTATATCACATCACTTCCTGTTTAAAAGTAACAAACACTATATCACATCACTTCCTGTCGAAAAGTAACAAACACTATATCACATCACTTCCTGTCGAAAAGTAACAAACACTATATCGCATCACTTCCTGTCAACAAAGTAACAAACACTTTATCACTTCCTGTCGACAAAGTAACAAACACTATATCACTTCCTGTTGACAAAGTAACAAACACTACATCACTTCCTGTCGACAAAGTAAGAAACACTATATCACTTCCTGTTGATAAATAACAAACACTATATCACTTCCTGTTGATAAATAACAAACACTATATCACTTCCTGTTGACAAAGTAAAAAACACTATATCACTTCCTGTTGATAAATAACAAACACTATATCACTTCCTGTTGACAAAGTAAGAAACACTATATCACTTCCTGTTGATAAATAACAAACACTATATCACTTCCTGTTGACAAAGTAAAAAACACTATATCACTTCCTGTCGAAATAGTAAAAAACACTATATCACATCACTTCCTGTTGACAAAGTAAAAGTAAAAAACACTATATCACTTCCTGTCGAAATAGTAAAAAACACTATATCACATCACTTCCTGTTGACAAAGTAAAAAACACTATATCACTTCCTGTGGACAAAGAAACAAACACTATATCACATCACTTCCTGTTGACAAATAACAAACACCATATCACTTCCTGTCAGCTCCCTCACAGACGACTCCATCCTTCCATCCATCCTTCATGCTGCTCCTCCCATCAACGACACTCTCAGCCAATCTGTCGGCAGTAAAAGTGTCTCCTCCTGATGATGGACGACGGAGTCATGTGACCTCACCCCCCCCAGGCTTCCACAGAGACATTTAACGTCTCTTTGTCTCTCAACTTCCTCTCGTCAGGTGATCGTATGTTTGGACACTTCATGAGAGGGCAGTCGTCGCCATCAAGTTTCTTAAATCACTTTTGTTGGCGAGTCGTCATGGCAACAACACTAGTTATTTGTTATTATTTTTATAGTTCAGGTCTGAGCAGCTCACAGCATGTTTACATGTTGACCTTTGACCCATCCATGAGTGTGTATGTGTGTGTGAGGTGCTGTGCCTGTTCCAAGTGTGATTTTGACTTTAAAAACTACACAATCGTACGCAAACAAACAAATAGAAGATGTTTCATCGTGACCTCTGACCTCACAGCAGGAGAGTGTTCAGGAGACACAACAGTGAATGTCCTGGTGTAACATTTAAGAGCTGAGGAGGATTTGTCTGTTGCATTATCAGATTTCACACCACACACACACACACACACACACACACACACACACACACACACACACACACACACACACACACAAATACATGCACAAAGATTTTCAAGTGATGGCTGTTCTCTGCAGTTCTTCTGCATATTGATGAGCGTGTGTGTGTGTGTGTGTGTGTGTGTGTGTGTGTGTGTGTGTGTGTGTGTGTGTGTGTGTGTGTGTGTGTGTGTGTGTGTGTGTGTGTGTGTGTGCGAGCTAATCCCTGGTGCTGGTCACAGTCCTATATTTGCAGGTATCATTGTATCTCCAGTTCTCTCGATAATCCCTGAACCTCGACTATGATATTTCCTGACATTTACATGAATCACCATCAGACAGAAAGATATTCAGGAGTGAGAGATGAGGAGGTGGAAGAGAGAGAGATGAGGAGGTGGAAGAGAGAGAGATGAGGAGGTGAAAGAAAGAGAGATGAGGAGGTGGAAGAGAAAGAGTGATGAGGATGTGAAAGAAAGAGAGATGAGGAGGTGGAAGAGAAAGAGTGATGATGATGTGAAAGAAAGAGAGATGAGGAGGTGAGAGAAAGAGTGATGAGGATGTGAAAGAAAGAGTGATGAGGAGGTGAGAGAAAGAGTGATGAGGATGTGAAAGAAAGAGAGATGAGGAGGTGAGAGAAAGAGAGATGAGGAGGTGAAAGAAAGAGTGATGAGGAGGTGAAAGAGAAAGAGGATTGAAAGAAAGAGAGATGAGGAGGTGAAAGAAAGAGAGATGAGGAGGTGAGAGAAAGAGTGATGAGGATGTGAAAGAAAGAGAGATGAGGAGGTGAAAGAAAGAGAGATGAGGAGGTGTAAAAAAAAGAGAGATGAGGAGGTGAAAGAAAGAGTGATGAGGAGGTGAAAGAAAGAGGAGTGATGAGGGGTGGTGAAAGAAAGAGAGATGAGGAGGTGAAAGAAAGAGTGATGAGGAGGTGAAAGAGAGAGAGATGAGAAGGAGAAAGGGTGAAAGAGAGAGATGAGGAGGTGAAAGAAAG
>JACEEU010000020.1:19249826-19254826 GCA_016630915.1 Callionymus lyra
AGTCAATGTTGTGGACATGTGTGAGTCAATGTTTTGGACATGTGTGAGTCAATGTTGTGGACATGTGTGAGTCAATGTTATGGAAACGTGTGAGTCAATGTTGTGGACATGTGTGAGTCAATGTTGTGGACATGTGTGAGTCAATGTAGTGGACATGTGTGAGTCAATTTAGTGGACATGTGTGAGTCAATGTTGTGGACATGTGTGAGTCAATGTTGTGGTGGACATGTGTGAGTCAATGTTGTGGACATGTGTGAGTCAATGTTGTGGACATGTGTGAGTCAATGTTGTGGACATGTGTGAGTCAATGTAGTGGACATGTGTGAGTCAATGTTGTGGACATGTGTGAGTCAATGTTGTGGACATGTGTGAGTCAATTTAGTGGACATGTGTGAGTCAATGTTGTGGACATGTGTGAGTCAATGTTGTGGACATGTGTGAGTCAATGTAGTGGACATGTGTGAGTCAATATTGTGGACATGTGTGAGACAATGCTGTGTACATGTGTGAGTCAATGTTGTGGACATGTGTGAGTCAAAGTTTTGAACATGTGTGAGACAATGTTGTGGAAATTTGTGAGTCAATGTTGTGGGTCAAATTTGTGGACATGTGGGAGTCAATGTTGTGGACATGTGTGAGTCAATGTTTTGGACATGTGTGAGTCAATGTTGTGGACATGTGTGAGTCAATGTTGTGGACATGTGTGAGTCAATTTAGTGGACATGTGTGAGTCAATTTAGTGGACATGTGTGAGTCAATGTTGTGGACATGTGTGAGTCAATGTTGTGGACATGTGTGAGTCAATGTTATGGAAACGTGTGAGTCAATGTTGTGGACATGTGTGAGTCAATGTTGTGGACATGTGTGAGTCAATGTTTTGGACATGTGTGAGTCAATGTTGTGGACATGTGTGAGTCAATGTTATGGAAACGTGTGAGTCAATGTTGTGGACATGTGTGAGTCAATGTTGTGGAAATTTGTGAGTCAATGTAGTGGACATGTGTGAGTCAATTTAGTGGACATGTGTGAGTCAATGTTGTGGACATGTGTGAGTCAATGTTGTGGACATGTGTGAGTCAATGTTGTGGACATGTGTGAGTCAATGTTATGGAAACGTGTGAGTCAATGTTGTGGACATGTGTGAGTCAATGTTGTGGAAATTTGTGACTCAATGTAGTGGACATGCGTGAGTCAATTTAGTGGACATGTGTGAGTCAATGTTGTGGACATGTGTGAGTCAATGTTGTGGACATGTGTGAGTCAATGTTGTGGACATGTGTGAGTCAATGTTGTGGGTCAAATTTGTGGACATGTGGGAGTCAATGTTGTGGACATGTGGGAGTCAATGTTGTGGACATGTGTGAGTCTATGTTGTGGACATGTGTGAGTCAATTTAGTGGACATGTGTGAGTCAATGTTGTGGACATGTGTGAGTCAATGTTGTTTACATGTGTGAGTCAATGTAGTGGACATGTGTGAGTCAATGTTGTGGACATGTGTGAGTCAATGTTGTGGACATGTGTGAGTCAATGTTGTGGACATGTGTGAATCAATATTGTGGACATGTGTGAGACAATGTTGTGTACATGTGTGAGTCAATGTTGTGGACATGTGTGAGTCAAAGATTTGAACATGTGTGAGACAATGTTGTGGAAATTTGTGAGTCAATGTTGTGGGTCAAATTTGTGGACATGTGTGAGTCAATGTTGTGGACATGTGTGAGTCAATGTTTTGGACATGTGTGAGTCAATGTTGTGGACATGTGTGAGTCAATGTTGTGGACATGTGTGAGACAATGTTATGGAAACGTGTGAGTCAATGTTGTGGAAATTTGTGAGTCAATTTAGTGGACATGTGTGAGTCAATGTAGTGGACATGTGTGAGTCAATGTTGTGGACATGTGTGAGTCAAAGATTTGAACCTGTGTGAGACAATGTTGTGGAAATGTGTGAGTCAATGTTGTGGGTCAAATTTGTGGACATGTGGGAGTCAATGTTGTGGACATGTGTGAGTCAATGTTGTGGACATGTGTGAGTCAATGTTGTGGACATGTGTGAGTCAATGTTATGGAAACGTGTGAGTCAATGTTGTGGACATGTGTGAGTCAATGTTGTGGAAATTTGTGAGTCAATGTAGTGGACATGTGTGAGTCAATTTAGTGGACATGTGTGAGTCAATGTTGTGGACATGTGTGAGTCAATGTTGTGGACATGTGTGAGTCAATGTAATGGAAACGTGTGAGTCAATGTTGTGGACATGTGTGAGTCAATGTTGTGGACATGTGTGAGTCAATTTAGTGGACATGTGTGAGTCAATGTAGTGGACATGTGTGAGTCAATATTGTTGACATGTGTGAGACAATGCTGTGTATATGTGTGAGTCAATGTTGTGGACATGTGTGAGTCAAAGATTTGAACATGTGTGAGACAATGTTGTGGAAATGTGTGAGTCAATGTTGTGGGTCAAATTTGTGGACATGTGGGAGTCAATGTTGTGGACATGTGGGAGACAATGTTGTGGACGTGTGTGAGTCTATGTTGTGGACATGTGTGAGTCAATTTAGTGGACATGTGTGAGTCAATGTTGTGGACATGTGTGAGTCAATGTAGTGGACATGTGTGAGTCAATGTTGTGGACATGTGTGAGTCAATGTTGTGGACATGTGTGAGTCAATGTTGTGGACATGTGTGAATCAATATTGTGGACATGTGTGAATCATTTTAGTGGACATGTGTGAGTCAATGACGTGGACATGTGTAAATTAATATTGTGGACATGTGTGAGACAATGCTGTGTACATGTGTGAGTCCATGTTGTGGACATGTGTGAGTCAAAGATTTGAACATGTGTGAGACAATGTTGTGCAAATTTGTGAGTCAATGTTGTGGGTCAAATGTTGTGGACATGTCGGAGTCAATGTAGTGGACATGTGTGAGTCAATGTTGTGGACAGATATGAGTCAAGGATGTGAACATGTGTGAGTCAAAGTTGTGGACATGTGTGAGTCAAAGTTGTGGACATGTGTGAGTCAATGTTGTGCACATGTGTGAGTCAATGATGTGAACATGTGGGAGTCAATGTTGTGGAAATGTGTGAGTCAAAGTTGTTGTTTTCACAGATGTTCTACACACATGTTGGTGGTTCTCACCTCAATCTTGGTCCAGACGTCGTGGTCACCACAGTGACTCTGGATGTCGTCCAGCAGCTGCTGCAGCAGCGACAGACCTCCTCGTCTGGGCCCCTCCTGCCGGTCCTCCTCAGACTGCGTGTCACTAAACGGACTCGAGCTGCTGTCCGGGGGACACGGACTCTCACTGTGGGAGTCGGGGTCCGACCACTCGCTGTCCATCTGCTTTATAGAGAGGGGGAGGTGGGTCACAGGGTGCCGGGGTGAAGATACACTTCAACGCCAGCGAGACGTACTTGAGGAGAAGAAGGAAGTTCTTCCCAATCTTCTTGGACCAGGTCCATCAGGTCCCAGTCATCCACATCCTGGAGGCCCGTCTGAGCCTGGTCAGATAAGTGCTGACCCTGCTGGTGAAGACACTCGTCAACCACACCACGGCGGAGGATTTGAACCGTCACTTACCGACTGGAGATCTTCCAGGCAAACACTGAGTAACTCAGGCTTTCGGAGTTGAGTTGGAAGAGAAAGGAACTCCTCGGACCCGTACCAGTGTTCCTGACCCAGAGCAGCGCCGGACAACAACTGGAGCTCCTACAGTGCAGGAGGAGAAGAAACTTGAAGACCTCTTCATGTCCTTTACTTCAAGCAAGTCGTTGTCTGGACGATGTAAGGCTTCAGTCGAAAATGGCTTCACCTGGTGGTACGGGCGCTCGATGACCCACACTGAATTCCGGGGAGGTCTTGGGTCTGAATCCTCGCTGCTGGATCCATGGTCTGAGGAGGAAGAAGGCCTTGTTGAGGGAGGCAGAGCGCCACCTCCTGTTTGTCGGAGGGTCACATGATTCTTCTGGAAGGAGACATATTTTTGGTGGAGGGACACTATGGGTACTGAGCATCTGATGGACTCAAGGTTAATAAAGGACTTCTTACCTGTGGACTCTGGCAGACTGGTTCTGGATCAACGAGGTCCAGCTGCAGGGTCAGTGGAGGACACACGCTACTCTTCCTGGCTGAGCCCCGCCGGGAGGGTTTAGAACAATTCCACATGTTGGACATAGTGGTCTGAGTGGGGGGAAGAAAGACCAGTAACAGGTGAGTCAGAATTTGTGACAAATATGGTAAAACCTAAAAAGTCTGTCTGTACCAAGTCAGAGTCTGCCTCTGCTTCCTGTTCGTGATTTAGGTCCGGATCAGGCCCCTCAGGCTCCGCCCCTTCCTCTTGTCCAAACTCAGGCCCCGCCCCTTCCTCTTGGTCAAACTCAAGCCCTTCCTCTCGCTCAGATGCAGGCCCCGCTTCTTCTTCCTTGTCAGATGCAGGTCTCTCCACTCTGGCAAAATCCGGTCCTGCCTCTCGGACAAACACAGATCCCGGCCCCTTACCTCGGTCAGGCTCAGGCCCCGCCCTTTTCTCACTATCAAACTCAGGCCACGCCCCTTCCTTTTGGTTAGCTTTCAGCCCCTCCCCTTGTGCATAATCGGGTTCTACTTCTTCCTCTTGGTCGGACTCAGGTCCTACCCCGTTCTGTCTATCAAACGCAGACCCCGCCCCTTCATCCGATTCAGGCCCCTCTTCTTGTGCAAACTCAGATCCCTCCCCCTCCCCTCGGTCAGACCCAGGCCCCTCCTCCCTGCTGGGACTGTAGTCGCTGAGCTCGAAGGCAGTGATTCCACAGTCCAGAGAGAAGTAGTCCCGACTGCAGCGGATGGTCAGCTGACCGCAGTCGTCCACCTCGGTCAGAGCGTCGAGGCGAGTCTGCAGACAAAACAGAGTCAGCGCTCTACTCCAGATACTCCACCCTGGCAGTCAGAAGGAGCAGAACTAAGCCAGGTTGCAAACGCGTGTGCATGAGAGTGTGTTCGGACCTGGCTCTGG
>JACEEU010000020.1:19259826-19262326 GCA_016630915.1 Callionymus lyra
ACATGGGTGATGGAGGATCAGGAGAGAGTGTTAACACACTCATGATGAAGATGAAGACGAGGAGCGTCACTGGAGGAACCTGGAGGGAGAAAATCAAGTTAGTCCTGCAAGTTACAACATTAACTGAGTTGTTTACATGAATTTAAAATGTTTATTAGTCCGACTGAGTTGTTTACATGAATTTAAACATGTTTATTAGTCAGACTGAGTTGTTTACATTAATTTAAACATGTTTATTAGTCAGACTGAGTTGTTTACATGAATTTAAACATGTTTATTAGTCAGACTGAGTTGTTTACATGAATTTAAACATGTTTATTAGTCAGACTGAGTTGTTTACATGAATTTAAACATGTTTATTAGTCAGACTGAGTTGTTTACATGAATTTAAACATGTTTATTAGTCAGACTGAGTTGTTTACATGAATTTAAACATGTTTATTAGTTCATGAATTTAAACATGTTTATTAGTCAGACTGAGTTGTTTACATGAATTTAAACATGTTTATTAGTCAGACTGAGTTGTTTACATGAATTTAAACATGTTTATTAGTCAGACTGAGTTGTTTACATGAATTTAAACATGTTTATTAGTCAGACTGAGTTGTTTATTTAACATGTTTATTAGTCAGAGGGGGGGGGGGGGGAGGGGAAAAAAAAGGGGGGGAGGGGCGGGGCAGAGTTGTTTACATGAATTTAAACATGTTTATTAGTCAGACTGAGTTGTTTACATGAATTTAAACATGTTTATTAGTCAGACCGAGTTGTTTACATGAATTTAAACATGTTTATTAGTCAGACTGAGTTGTTTACATGAATTTAAACATGTTTATTAGTCAGACTGAGTTGTTTACATGAATTTAAACATGTTTATTAGTCAGACTGAGTTGTTTACATGAATTTAAACATGTTTATTAGTCAGACCGAGTTGTTTACATGAATTTAAACATGTTTATTAGTCAGACCGAGTTGTTTACATGAATTTAAACATGTTTATTAGTCAGACTGAGTTGTTTACATGAATTTAAACATGTTTATTATTCAGAAAGAGTTGTTTACATGAATTTAAACATGTTTATTAGTCAGACCGAGTTGTTTACAATAATTTAAACATGTTTATTAGTCAGACCGAGTTGTTTACAATAATTTAAACATGTTTATTATTCAGACTGAGTTGTTTACAATAATTTAAACATGTTTATTATTCAGACTGAGTTGTTTACAATAATTTAAACATGTTTATTAGTCAGACCGAGTTGTTTACAATAAATTAAACATGTTTATTAGTCAGACTGAGTTGTTTACAATAATTTAAACATGTTTATTATTCAGACCGAGTTGTTTACATGAATTTAAACATGTTTATTAGTCAGACTGAGTTGTTTACAATAATTTAAACATGTTTATTAGTCAGACCGAGTTGTTTACAATAATTTAAAATGTTTATTCTTCATGTAAACGTTGTCACGACGACACAAGTCACGATGAGCTCATCAACCAGAAGATCCTGGTCACGTGACTGATGACATCACACTGGTCACATGACCTCAGGAAGCTTCAAATCTTTGACAACGTCACTTCTGGGCCTGTTGTTTCTGACCCGCCTGTAGAATCAGAACCACATCCCTGAGCCACGTGTTGAGGTCGCGGCACCGCCCCGGGACTCACGGGTCAAATCCTGTGAGTCCCTGAGTCCCTCAGACCCGGTCCCAGGCCCGGTTCCCCGACAGAACCTCCTTCAACTTTTGTTTGTTGCTCTCATCCCGGCAGCACCGGCCCCGGCAGGGAGGGGTTCTGCTGGGATGCTGCAGTGCTGGACCCTGCAGAGGCCTCCACAACAAAAGATGAAGATGGAGAAGAAGGAGAGGAGGAGAGGAGGAGAAGAGGAGGAAACCCAGCAGGTTCTCCTCCTCTCCTCACGGAGCTACAACCCTCTGGACTTCCTGCCTGAAGAAGACGAGGAGGACTCACCTCATCCCGGGTCTCTGGAGCCGAGAGATGGAACCTGTGGGAGGACGAGGAGGCGCGGGAGGACGAGGAGGCGCAGGAGGAGGAGGATGGAGAGGCAGATGTTCTCCGGGTGTCACGGCAGACGCACGACAGCGAAGGCTAACGCTAAACTAGCAGCAGCAGAGGAGGGAGGGAGGAAGGGAGGATGGGAGGAGGAGGAGGAGGAGAGGATGATGCGGCACCTTTCACTGGCGACGGGAGGGGAGGGGGCGCTGTTGCCCTGGCAACTGAGAGGATGTGGGATGGGAGGTGGAGTCCTGGGTTCCATTGGCTGACGGGGAGTGGCGCCGGATCTGGGCTGGGTCACTTTTGTTCGTGCGGGACTTTAAATAAACGTTAAATAATAATAGTAATAAATGTCTTTTTGTTGGTGGCGCCCTCTGGCGAGCGACTCTTTCACTGCAACTACCACGTCATTCTCGATCAGATCGATCACTTAATATTTAAATAACGGGATGTTTAACATTATTTATTTTGAACTAGTCACGAT
>JACEEU010000020.1:19267326-19279826 GCA_016630915.1 Callionymus lyra
TCGGATACTTCATAACCTGTGTGTGTGTGTGTGTGTGTGTGCGCGAGTCGTGCATGTGTAGCACACACAGGAGTTACAACACACACGGACACTCGTCTGGTACTGACCCGTGCGCTCGATATACTCCACACACTTCTCTACGAAGAGGGGGATGGGCCGGTCCAGAGTCACCAGGTTCTGCAGAGGAACGCCGAAGTAGTTGCTCTCCCACGTTCTCCTGGTGGGGGGGTACAGGGGCTTCGGGGACTTGTTGGACTTGAGCTGCCAAAGAACAAACAAAAAAAAGAACTGATGAAGAGATTTGACAAAGGAGCCAAGAGGAGGAGAAGAAGAACAGAGGGAGGAGGCGGAGCAGGAGGAAGAGGAGGAAGAAGGAGGAAGTGGATTGAAGGTAACGAAGGGTAGGAGAGTGAGGAGGAAGAGAGGGAGAGGAAGGACTATGAGGGTAGAGAAGAAGAGAGAAAGAAGAGTGAAGGAAGGAGGGCAGAGAGTGAAGGAACTGAGGAGGACAGAGAAGGAAGAGAGAAAGAGGGAAGGTAAATAAGGGAGGGAGAGAGAGAGAGAAATATGAGGAGATAGAGAAGAAGAGAGAAAGAGGGAAGGTAAATAAGGGAGGGAGAGAGAGAGAGAGAGAAAGAAGAGGGGCATAAAGAGAGAGAATACATTTTTAAAAAAAGTAAGGAAACAAAAAAAGGATGGGAGAGAGAAGGAAGGGGAAGATGAAGGAAAAAAAGAGAGAAGGGACAGAGGGAGCGGAGCCAGAGGAAGAGGAGGAAGAAGGAGGCAGTGGATTGAAGGTAAAGAAGGGAGGGAGAGTGAGGAGGAAAAGAGGGAGAGGAAGAAGTATGAGGGGAGAAAATAATAGAGAAAGAAGAGTGAAGGAAGGAAGGCGGAGAGAGAAGGAACTGAGGAGGACAGAGAAGGAAGAGAGAGAGAGGGAAGGTAAATAAGGGAGGGAGAGTCAGAGAAATATGAGGAGATAGAGAAGAAGAGAGAAAGAAGAGGGGCAGTAAAGTAGGGATAAAGAGAGAGAATGAATTTTAAAAAGTAAGGAAAAAAAGAAAAGGAAGGGAGAGAGAAAGAAGGGGAAGATGAAGTAGAGAAGAAAGAGTGAAGGAACTAAGGGAGACAGAGAAGGAAGAGAGAAAGAGGGAAGGTAAAGTAGGGAGGGAGGGAGAGAAGGAGAGAACAAGTGAAAGGATAAAGTAGGTCAGAGGTCAGGTTGCATCAATGTCACCTTCTTCAGTTCCTTGTGGGTCTTGGGCGTCTTCTTCTTTTTCGTCTTCTTGTCGTCCAGCTCGGGGTCAGAGGTGATGGCGGGGTTATCGATCCCTCCCTTCCAGGGGTCGGCGGGCGACAGCAGGGGGTCCTCCTCGCTCCCCCGCTGGGCTCGTCCCTTCTTCTTCTTCTGCGTGGCGGGACCGGACTCCTCGCCGTCGCTGTCCGAGTGGAACCGGCGCTGGTACATCTTGGTCTTGCTGAAGAGGATCTTGGAGCGGTGCTTGTACTTGGAGGGTCGTCGTCCCGCCTGGGACCGCCGGTCGAAGCCGTTCTCTTCCTCCCCTCCTCGGACCTTCACCAGACGACTGTGGGCGTCGTCCGGAACCGCGTAGATGTCCTCGCTGTTGAAGCCCCTGGACCTGAGCAGCGTGTCCACGGGGTCTGCATAGTTCTCCGAGGCCTCCACGTCCTCGCCGTGCATCAAGGGCCCCCTCGTCGATCTGCGGTTGCTTCTCATTCCGGCCTCGATCGTCTTCAGGAGGTTCGGGTCCAGTTTCCTCACGCCGGGCTTGGATAGAGCCGGTTTCGGCCGGACAGGCGGAGGCACTTTGTGGTTGCGTTCGTGATCTCCGATCGGTGTGCTTTGAGTCGGGTACTCGTTTCCTTCCAGATCGATGCGGTACTTGGCCCGGTCACTGGGGGTGGGCAGGAGCTGGACGTCGTCCCCGATGGGACTGTAGGGGGGCGGGGCTTCATTGTCATCGTCCGACTCTGGGTAGTAGGGGTTGTAGGCGGGAGAGTGGCTGTGGGGGGAGGTAGGGAAGACCTCGTCACTGGTGAGAGCCGTGGACTCCCGAGAAGAGCTGTCTAGTAGGAAGGAGGTCTCTATGTGGGACTTCTTGTCCAAGACCTGGTTGAAGAAGGGAGTGAAAACCTCAGTCTGCCTGTGATACTGGGACAGCGAGTAGAGGGCCGTGAACTTGGCCGCGATCTCTGTAGCAATATGTTCCCCCTCGGTCATCAGTTCTTTGATGGAATCGTTCTCAAAGAAGTCCGCTTGGCTGTCGGTGATGGCCACCATCTGGACCGGGATCACGTCCTGGACTTCGGCTAGAAAGGCCCTCAGCGTCGCCATGGAAGCCTTGCGTTTGGCGGAGTAGACCAGGATGTAGCCGTGGACCAGCTCGTCCTTGCGGACGCCGATGGCCGAATGATAGGACAGGATGGTGACCTGGATCCGTCTCCGGGTGTCTCCGATGATCTTGTCCAGTATCAGGGTGTTGCTCTGACCGGGTTGACCCGCGCTGCAACTGTGCGAGTCGAGGAATGGGGACAGAATCAGATCCACACTGAACGGGTCCCAACACATGGCACACATGACAATCCTCAGGTCCGTCTCCGACATGTCTTTGATGGAAGGCAGCGGGGTCAACAGGTCAAAGTTATGTTTTAGACCCTCAAGGATGGCTCGGAGACCCTGCTTGATCTGGAACTCTGTGAACTTCCGAGGAAAGGCTCCAGACGGGATGTCCACGAAGGTGCACTGGAGCTTGTTTGCGAGTTGTTGGCCCTGGTGCCGAAGTATGGGGACGTTCTTGCAGACGAGGTCCCGCTGGTTGGCCAGGATCAGGATGAAGGGGAGAGGCTGAGAGAAACGATCTCTTCGACTCTGGGTGACCTCCGCCCTGATCCGTCCTATACAGTCCCCAATGCAGTTGAGGGACTCGATGGAGTTGAAGACACAAAAGCAACCGTGAGGCTTGAAGGTGGACAACCAGGTGTGGCTGAACAACAGCGTGGAGTTCACGTCCACGGGCAGGAGCTCCAGCTCGTAGATCTTACCATCCACCGTGTACTCGTCGTCCGTGGACTGGGCCCGGATCTCGTTGGCCAACTCCTGGGACAGTCCTTCCTTCCCGAGCAGACAGAGGTTGATTTTGTTGACGTTGGCACTGTTGTAGTACAGGTTGGAGCGCCCGTGGTCCAGCTGCACCAGCCTGTTGGCCAGGACCTGCTCCACCTTCAGGTCCACGCAGTTGGGTCCACTGAGACACGTCTCTTTGGTAGGGTGGTACACAAAGCCGATGTGTTTGAGGAGCAGCGACTCCCGGTCCGGGGCCAGCTTCTGCAGCGACCGGTACCTCGGCTCCTCGTTCAGCACGCTGTGGATCTCGCTCATCTTCACCAGGCTGGGGGTAGCGTTGAGGTCAAGGTCGTAGAAAAGCTCCGCATGTTCAAACAGCATTTCCTGGAACTCCTCTTTGGCCCGTTCGACGATCTCCAGCTGGTGCCGCGCGTACACGTCCCGCCTGTCGGACTCTGTGATGTACTTGTAGGCCTCGTCTTCCATGACGAAGCACATGACCTCCTCCCACGGCTGACCGGGACTGATGAAGTGGACCCGGTCCAGTGTCTTCTTGAAGCGCTCCCTCATCTCCACCCGCCTCTTCTCAGACAGCAGGTGCTGGACGTGGTTGTGGTAGATCCGTTCCCCGTCGTGCGTGTCCAGGAGATCGAAGGGAATCCTGCGGTCGCTGTTGTCGATGTGGTCCGTCTCGTCCCAGGGCGCCTGGTCCAGGACCACGAACCAGTAGTGGAAGTCGGAGTGGTTTCGGATCAGGCTCTGGGCCTCCGGCCAGGTGAGATGCTCCACCTCCTCCAGGTTGTTGAGGAGGTTGTTGAGAGTCTTGGGGAGCGTGGTCAGGTACTCCTCCCTGCGCCTCTTGATGTGCTCGTGCTTCAGGAGCGAGATGTGCTTGGTGTACATGTTCCTGCCCTTCCTGGTGCCCTCCAGGGTGATGAACTCCTCGTAGTCGGGGTGGCCCCTCATGTTGCTGACGACGGTGGTCCACGTGTTGTGGTAGTCCCTCACCGTCTGCTTCATCAGCTTCTCGAACCGGTCGGACACCAGGGCGACGTGCTGCCGCTGGATCCTGTGGGCCTCGATGTACGGCACGGTCTTGGGTTTCCCGCGGGTCTTGTCCATCTGCTGGGTCAGCGCGTTGAAGCAGAGGTCCACGTTGATGTTGGTGCGGGCCGACGTCTCCACCAGGAACAGGTTCTTCTTGCTGGCGACGAACGCCTGCAGGTCGCGCAGGTGCTGCTCCACGCTCTCGTCGCACTTGGTGGCCGCCACCACGATGGGCTTCTTGGTCTTGGTGATCTGCGAGTACAGGCTGTTGACGAACTTCATCTGGTCGTCGAACTTCCTGTTGCAGCCCTTGCTGACGTCGATGCAGAGCACGAAGCCGTCCACGTTGAGCTTCCCGTCCGGCATCTGCTTCTGATCGAAGTCCTGCTCCAGGCCCAGCTGGTCGGTGCAGATGTACATCAGCTTCTCCGCCGACTGCAGCTTGGATGCGGCCGCTCGCTTGGTGTACGGCTGCAGGTTGGTGCTGCGGTGAGGCAGGAACGTCTGGTCGTCGATGAACTCCGTCTGCTCCGTCACCTGAATCTTGCAGTCCAGGCCGTCCTCGCCGCGGTGGGACACGTCCCCCCAGTACAGGAAGTGGTCATTGTTCACGACCCGCCCGCCGAAGTCTATGGTGCTGAGCACCGAGGTGTGCTCCGGGTAGTACCTGTCGGCTTCTGGGCGCACAAATCTGTTGCATAGGCAGGACTTGCCGACGCCGCAGTTTCCCTTTTCCTTCTCCGTCCCGGAGAGGCCGACCACGCTGATGGCGAATATTGGAGGGCGGACATCTTTGTTCTTGGCCATTATATCAACCCAGTCATCGCTAGATTTGTCGAATCCAAAAAAAGAAGCAAATCAGGATTTCATCCCAGAGGTCAGTGCTGCGAGTTCATGGTCAGTCGTCGGTGAATCCCTGGGACTGCATGTTGAGCTGCGGCGGAGCAGCTGACGTCTCCGGTATCACCTTCCTGCGACACACAAGACACGCCGTTAACTCACCACAGACTCAAGTTTCTCATTAGTTATGATCCTTCAGGGACACCCTGGACAGCACACCAGTGTGTTGTGATAGTGTAGTAACAAGTATATATGTGTAGTATTGTCCAGTACTTGACTCTGGTGTTGTGATAGTGTAGTAACAAGTATATATGTGTAGTATTGTCCAGTACTTTACTCTGGTGTTGTGATAGAGTAGTAACAAGTATGTATGTGTAGTATTGTCCAGTACTTTACTCTGGTGTTGTGATAGTGTAGTAACAAGTATACATGTGTAGTATTGTCCAGTACTTTACTCTGGTGTTGTGATAGAGTAGTAACAAGTATGTATGTGTAGTATTGTCCAGTACTTGACTCTGGTGTTGTGATAGTGTAGTAACAAGTATATATGTGTAGTATTGTCCAGTACTTGACTCTGGTGTTGTGATAGTGTAGTAACAAGTATATATGTGTAGTATTGTCCAGTACTTCACTCTGGTGTTGTAATAGTGTAGTAACAAGGATATATGTGTAGTATTGTCCAGTACTTGACTCTGGTGTTGTGATAGTGTAGTAACAAGTATATATGTGTAGTATTGTCCAGTACTTGACTCTGGTGTTGTAATAGTGTAGTAACAAGGTTAAAAAAAAAAAAAACCCTTTTTTTTTTTTTTTAAACAAAAAATATTCCCAAAATCTGCCTTTAAAGAGGCTTGGACTCACTGTATCCTCTCGTCCTCAGTCATCATTCTACCTTCAACAGTGGAGGAGGACGTAATGACTGCTGCCATCTAGAGGCCGGAAATTGATTTGCAACAGTCAAGAGAAGAACAATCAAAATATCAAAAAAAAATTGAAGCAGGCGACTAAGTGAAACAGGAAGTGACGTCATGGATGTCACCTGACACAAAATACAAAATAAAATAAAAACACCAAACACTAAATAAAACCCAATAGAGTTAAAAAAAAAAACCCACCAAAAACCAAATAAAAGCCAACAGAGATTTAAAAAACACCAAGAAACAAATAAAAGCTAACAGAGTCAAAAAAAACCACCAAAAACAAAATAAAGCTGACAGAGAGTCAAACACGCCCTTCATCACCACGTGCCTACAGAACACCTGGTGATGTCATCAGGCCCAGCAGGTATGTCAGGTTCACTCATCAAACACACCCACACCAGCAGGAAGTGCCACAAGGTTCGACTTCAGACCTCGTCGTTATCGGGACTGAACTGTTCCTGCGTCAGACGATGATGATGTCATCAGCCCGCGTCATAGATCACCATCAAGAGCGACTTCCAGTGTGTGTCTCACAACAATAACACAACATGACATCACATAGGTTTCCTGACTTACAAGTTGGATTGAGAGATGACAACGTAAATGTTAGATTGAAAATATAAATGTTAGATTGAGAGTTGACAACGTAAATGTTGGATTGAAAATATAAATGTTAGATTGAGAGTTGACAACATAAATGTTAGATTGAAAATATAAATGTTAGATTGAGAGTTGACAATATAAATGTTAGATTGAAAATATAAATGTTAGATTGAGAGTTGAAAATATAAATGTTAGATTGAGAGTTGATAATATAAATGTTAGATTGAAACTATAAATATTAGATTGAGAGTTGAAAATATAAATGTTGGATTGAAAATATAAATGTTAGATTGAGAGATGACAATATCAATGTTAGATTGAGAGTTGAATATATAAATGTTAGATTGAGGGATGACAGTATAAATGTTAGATTGAGAGTTGAAAATATAAATGTTAGATCGAGAGTTAAAAATAGAAATGTTGCATTGAGAGTTAAAAATAGAAAAGTAAGATTGACAATATAAATGTTAGATTGAGAGTTAAAAATATCAATGTTATATTGAAAATATAAATGTTAGATTGAAAATATAAACGTTAGATTGAAGGTTAAAAATATAAATGCTAGATTGAGAGTTAAAAACATAAATGTTAGATTGAAAACATAAATGTTAGATTGAGAGTTGAAAAAATAAATGTCAGAATGAAAATATAAATGTTAGATTGAGATTTTAAAAAATAAATGTTAGATTGAAAAAATTAATGTTGGATTGAAAATATAAATGTTAGATTGAGAGTTAAAAATATAAATGTTAGATTGAGAGTTAAAAATATAAATGTTAGATTGAGAGTTAAAAATATAAATGTTAGATTGAGATTTAAAAAAAAAAAAAGTTAGATTGAAAAAAGAAATGTTGGATTGAAAATATAAATGTTAGATTGAAAATATAAATGTTAGATTGAGAGTTAAAAATATAAATGTTAGATTGAGAGTTAAAAATTTAAATGTTGGATAGAGATTTGTAAATATAAATGTTAGATTGAGATTTGAAAAAAATAAATGTTAGATTGAAAATATAAATGTTAGATTGAGAGTGAAAACAGAAACTCTCACCACTGAAGTAAACAGAACTAACGTGGGAATCACAGACTTTCATGGACCACAACACGGAAGGTTCGTCCAGGTCCAGGTGGGGGGCGGAGGTCTGGATCATAAATCCCCCCCACAGAGCTCAGGTACTTCTAACCATCATGACGTCACACACCAACGACGTGTTTTGTGTGTGTTCGTCTGATCCTGAATCTATTGAACACATAAACTTGGTTCAAGTTGAAATAAATGCGTCACTAAGTCAACGAACCTTGACCACACCGGGGGAGGTTCGGCACGAGCGTCCACCGAACTGTCCGAACCCACGAGCCCCAGCAGAGGTTCGGCCACAGAGTCCCGGGAGAGAAAATACCTTTTCTGGAGCAGCGTTAGCCGGTTAGCATGTTAGCACCGAGGCTAATGCTAACGTTAGCCGCAGTAGCAACAAACACGCTCCAGCAACATCTCGGGTCAAACTAGCACCGAGACAAGACGGTCCTGACCCGCGCTAGCCTGGCCCCGCGCGGTGCTGGTGACCCGACCGAGTGTTCCGGAACAAGTCCAGACCCAGAAGTGTACAAACCTAACATGGTCGCTCCCAGATCCACCAACTCGTCCCGCAGTGAGTCCAGCAGTGACGTCACGCCGCTCCCGTGCTCGGAGGTTCTGGTTCTGGTCGGACGGGTCCCGGGGACCTGGGGTGCTGCTGCACCGTCGACTAGCCGAGGGTCGGAACCAGGATCTGGGAGACTCCCAACACAAGCCACGGAGCAGTAATGGCGACTCTCTCTCTCCTCACTGTGAGGCAAGGTCGCTCTGCCATCTCTCTCTCTCTCTCTCTCTGTGGGTGTGTAGGTGTGTGTTTATGTGCGTGTGTAGATGTGTGTGTGTGTGTGTGTAGATGTGTGTGTGTGTGTGTGTGTGTGTTGGGACTGAACTGTCACTCTGCCTTATCAGCATCGTTGTTACGTCACATTATCACCTTCATGACCTCCTGATCTCTGACATCATCATATAAACTTATACATGGTTGAACATCTTCATCATCTTCATCATCAACTTCATCATCATCATCATCATCTTCATCATCTTCGTCATCATCATCACCATCACTATCTTCATCACCATCATCTTCATCACCATCATCAACTTCATCAACTTCGTCATCAACTTCATCCTCATCATCATCATCATCTTCGTCATCAACTTCATCATCTTCATCATCATCATCATAAACTTCATCAACTTCGTCATCAACTTCATCATCATCCTCATCTTCATCACCTTCGTCATCAACGTCATCATCATCATCATCATCTATATCTTCATCTTCATCATCTTCGTCATCAACTTCATCATCATCATCATCATCATCATCTATATCTTCGTCTTCATCATCTTCGTCATCAACTTCATCATCATCATCTTCATCATCATCACCTTCGTCATCAACTTCATCATCATCATCATCATCTATATCTTCATCTTCATCATCTTCGTCATCAATTTCATCATCATCATCATCATCATCATCTATATCTTCGTCTTCATCATCTTCGTCATCATCAACTTCATCATCATCATCTTCATCTTCATCATCATCATCTTCGTCATCATCATCACCATCATCTTCATCACCATCATCTTCATCAACTTCGTCATCAACTTCATCATCATCATCAACTTCATCATCATATTCATCTTCATCATCTTCGTCATCAACTTCATCATCATCATCATCACCATCACTATCTTCATCAACATCATCTTCATTATCATCATCATCATCACCATCACTATCTTCATCATCTTCATCATCATCACCTTCATCATCTTCATCATCTTCATCATCATCACCATCACCATCTTCACTCACCATCACTATCTTCATCACCATCATCATCATCAACTTCATCATCATCATCTTCATCATCATCATCATCATCATCACCATCACTATCTTCATCACCATCAACTTCATCATCTTCATCACCATCATCAACTTCATCATCATCATCATCACCTTCATCATCTTCATCATCATCATCATCTTCATCATCATCCTCTTCATAACCATCATCAACTTCATCATCATCATCATCACCTTCATCATCTTCACCATCATCTTCATCATCATCATCATCTTCCTCATCAACTTCATCATCATCATCATCAACTTCATCTTCATCTTCATCATCTTCGTCATCAACTTCATCATCATCATCATCATTATCATCATCATCATTCCATCTTCTATCATCACCCCTACATTCTATCTTATCTATATCTTCATCTTCATCATCTTCGTCATCAACTTCATCATCATCATCATCATCTATATCTTCATCATCATCTATATCTTCATCAACTTCATCATCATCATCTTCATCTTCATCATCATCATCTTCGTCATCATCATCACCATCATCTTCATCACCATCATCAACTTCATCATCATCATCAACTTCATCATCATATTCATCTTCATCATCTTCACTATCTTCATCAACATCATCTTCATTATCATCATCATCATCACCATCACTATCTTCATCATCATCATCTTCATCATCATCATCATCATCAACTTCATCATCATCATCATCATCATCATCACCATCACTATCTTCATCACCATCAACTTCATCATCTTCATCACCATCATCAACTTCATCATCATCATCATCACCTTCATCATCATCCTCATCATCTTCATCATCATCATCATCATAACATCATCAACTTCATATCATCATCATCACCTTCATCATCTTCATCATCATCATCATCATCATCTTCATCATCATCATCATCATCATCATCATCATCATCATCATCATCTTCATCATCATCGTCATCAGCTTCATTCATCATCATCACTCATCATCATTCTTCATCATCATCATCATCACTATCATCATCATCCATCACTATCTTCATCATCATCATCTTCATCACCTCCATCATCACTACATCATCATCATACATCTTCATCATCTTCATCATCATCATCATCATCATCACCATCACCATCTTCATCACCATCACTATCTTCATCACCATCATCATTATCAACTTCATCATCATCATCTTCATCATCATCATCAACTTCATCATCATCATCTTTATCACCATCATCAACTTCATTCATCATCATCATCTTCTCTTCATCACCATCATCACACTTCATCATCATCATCACCTTCCCACCCCCTTCATCTCATCATCTTCATCATCATTCATCATCTTTCATCATCTTCATCATCATCATCACCATCACTATCTTCATCACCATCATCATCATCATCATCATCACCATCACTATCTTCATCACCATCATCATCATCATCATCATCACTATCATCAACTTCATCATCATCACTCATCACTATCTTCATCACCATCATCATCATCATCACCATCACTATCTTCATCAACTTCATCATCATCATCATCATCACTATCATCAACTTCATCATCTTCATCATCATCTTCATCACCATCATCATCATCTTCATCACCATCATCAACTTCATCATCAACTTCATCATCAACTTCATCTTCATCTTCATCATCTTCATCATCAACTTCATCATCATCATCATCATCACTCATCAACTTCTTCATCTTCATCACCATCATCATCAACTTCATCATCATCATCATCTTCTTCATCTTCATCACCATCACTATCTTCATCATCATCATCTTCATCATCTTCGTCATCAACTTCATCATCATCATCATCTTCACCTTCATCACATCATCAAATTCTTATCATCATCATCATCAAAATCATCATCATCTTCTTCATCATCATCATCCTTATCATCATCATCATCATCTTCATCACCTTCATCATCATCACCACCACCTTCATCAAACCATCATCATCATCATCATCATCATTCAACACGTGGGGCATCAGTGACATCATCACAAGCGTGTTTTCTTCACATGAAGTGAAATCACTCGACAGTTGAGACCAAACATGTTTATTTAAAAATGATTTGAAATGAAGACGCATCTGAACATGGACTGAATCATCTTCCTGTCACGTGACCAGATCCTTCAGGGACTGAACGACAGAGGACGCCACCTTCTTGTACGACATGGCCTGCAACAACAACACACTTCAACATGTGACAAACGCACACGCTTACACACACACAAACCTCAGCACTGTCGGGGGACGACACGACCACTGGTCGACCCAGATCTGACATCTCCCTGATGTTGATGTGTAGAGGAACATCACCTGGACAGGTAGACACACACATCAGTTCTCAGCAAGGTGTGTGTTTCCATGTGTGCGTGTGTCCATGTGTGTGTTCTTACCGAGTAGTTTGACTCCCAGTTTCCGGGCCAACTCTTTGGCTCCATCAGAACCGAACACGTGAGTCGGGTGATGACAGTTGGGACACATGAACACACTCATGTTCTGAACCAGACCCAGAACCTTCCAGAACACAAACACCTGTGTTACCGTTTGTCAGTTACACACACTCACACAGACACACACTCACACAGACACACACCACACAGACACACACTCACAGGTACGTTGACCTTCTTGAACATCTCAGCTCCTCTTCTGGCGTCAAGCAGAGCAACGTCTTGTGGCGTGGACACGATCACCGCTCCTACATGTATGTACAGGTGAGTCAAAGTGTTCACAGGTGAGTTCAAAGTCTTTAGAGGTGAGTTCAAAGTCTTTAGAGGTGAGTTCAAAGTCTTTACAGGTGAGTTCAAAGTGTTCACAGGTGAGTCAAAGTCATCACAGGTGAGTTTAAATGTTTACAGGTGAGTTTAAAGTGTTAACAGGTGAGTTCAAAGTCATCAAAGGTGAGTTCAAAGTCATCACAGGTGAGTCAAAGTGTTCACAGGTGAGTTCAAAGTGTTCACAGGTGAGTTCAAGGTGTTCACAGGTGAGTTCAAAGTGTTCACAGGTGAGTCAAAGTGTTCACAGGTGAGTTCA
>JACEEU010000020.1:19282326-19347326 GCA_016630915.1 Callionymus lyra
TCTGGTGTCATTAAACATCAACTAGTATCAACTCTGGTGTCATTAAACATCAACTAGTATCAACTCTGGTGTCATTAAACATCAACTAGTATCAACTCTGGTGTCATTAAACATCAACTAGTATCAACTATGGTGTCATTAAACATCAACTAGTATCAACTCTGGTGTCATTAAACATCAACTAGTATCAACTCTGGTGTCATTAAACATCAACTAGTATCAACTCTGGTGTCATTAAACATCAACTAGTATCAACTCTGGTGTCATTAAACATCAACTAGTATCAACTCTGGTGTCATTAAACATCAACTAGTATCAACTCTGGTGTCATTTAACATCAACTAGTATCAACTCTGGTGTCATTAAACATCAACTAGTATCAACTCTGGTGTCATTAAACATCAACTAGTATCAACTCTGGTGTCATTAAACATCAACTAGTATCAACTCTGGTGTCATTAAACATCAACTAGTATCAACTCTGGTGTCATTAAACATCAACTAGTATCAACTCTGGTGTCATTAAACATCAACTAGTATCAACTCTGGTGTCATTAAACATCAACTAGTATCAACTCTGGTGTCATTAAACATCAACTAGTATCAACTCTGGTGTCATTAAACATCAACTAGTATCAACTCTGGTGTCATTAAACATCAACTAGTATCGACTCTGGTGTCATTAAACATCAACTAGTATCAACTCTGGTGTCATTAAACATCAACTAGTATCAACTCTGGTGTCATTAAACATCAACTAGTATCAACTCTGGTGTCATTAAACATCAACTAGTATCAACTCTGGTGTCATTAAACATCAACTAGTATCAACTCTGGTGTCATTAAACATCAACTAGTATCAACTCTGGTGTCATTAAACATCAACTAGTATCAACTCTGGTGTCATTAAACATCAACTAGTATCAACTCTGGTGTCATTAAACATCAACTAGTATCAACTCTGGTGTCATGTAATAAATGTTCTTCAAGACGCAGTAACTTCTCATCATGACCATGTTTTAATTATTACTTTATAAAGTTGCTCTGAAATCTGGACGAACAAGAGGTTACGAGAGTCCATTATGACGTAATAATGGCTTCACTCCTCCTCCAGCTGTAATCACGCTTTGTTTATACAAACTAGTCCCCCGGAGGTGGAGACCATTGATGACGCGCGGTGACAAACCTCCATGCTTGACCAATCACAGCAGAGTGGGTGTGGTTATGATCAACAAGATTTTAATCTCCAAAAAACAAAGTGTTTTCAGTGGGCGGAGCTTAAGATCATTGATGATACAATAGAGTCACACACACACAGACAGTCACACACACTGATGGTACAATAGAGTCACACACACACAGACAGTCACACACACTGATGGTACAATAGAGTCACACACACACACACTGATGGTACAATAGAGTCACACACACACAGACAGTCACACACACTGATGATACAATAGTCACACACACACACTGATGATACAATAGAGTCACACATCACAACAACACACACACTGATGATACAATAGAGTCACACACACACACTGATACAATAGAGTCACACACACACAGACAGTCACACACACTGATGATACAATAGAGTCACACACACACACACACTGATGATACAATAGAGTCACACATCACAACAACACACACACTGATGATACAATAGAGTCACACATCACAACAACAACACACACTGATGATACAATAGAGTCACACATCACAACAACACACACACACTGATGATACAATATAGTCACACATCACAACAACACACAAACACACTGATGATACAATAGAGTCACACATCACAACAACACACACACACACTGATGATACAATAGAGTCACACATCACAACAACAACACACACTGATGATACAATAGAGTCACACATCACAACAACAACACACACTGATGATACAATAGAGTCACACATCACAACAACAACACACACTGATGATACAATAGAGTCACACATCACAACAACACACACACTGATGATACAATAGAGTCACACACACACACTGATACAATAGAGTCACACACACACACAGACAGTCACACACACTGATGATACAATAGAGTCACACACACACACTGATGGTACAATAGAGTCACCCACACACAGACAGTCACACACACTGATGATACAATAGAGTCACACACACACTGATGATACAATAGAGTCACACATCACAACAACACACACACTGATGATACAATAGAGTCACACACACACACTGATGGTACAATAGAGTCACACACACACAGACAGTCACACACACTGATGATACAATAGAGTCACACACACACACACTGATGATACAATAGAGTCACACATCACAACAACAACACACACTGATGATACAATAGAGTCACACATCACAACAACACACAAACACACTGATGATACAATATAGTCACACATCACAACAACACACAAACACACTGATGATACAATAGAGTCACACATCACAACAACAACACACACTGATGATACAATAGAGTCACACATCACAACAACACACACACACACTGATGATACAATAGAGTCACACATCACAACAACACACACACACACTGATGATACAATAGAGTCACACATCACAACAACAACACACACTGATGATACAATAGAGTCACACATCACAACAACAACACACACTGATGATACAATAGAGTCACACATCACAACAACAACACACACTGATGATACAATAGAGTCACACATCACAACAACACACACACTGATGATACAATAGAGTCACACATCACAACAACAACACACACTGATGATACAATAGAGTCACACATCACAACAACACACAAACACACTGATGATACAATATAGTCACACATCACAACAACACACAAACACACTGATGATACAATAGAGTCACACAACACACACACACACACACACCCAACACACACACACACACACACACACACACACACACACACACACACACTCTTCTAAATCTCACCGGGTCGTTGCTCATCATGGCCAGCGCCAGGTTCACTGTGAGGTCAAGGAAACATGAGTCAGCAGGAATCCAACTCGTCATGAGTGTGACGTCATCATACCTGCAGTGGTTGACTTGCCGACGCCACCTTTACCTGACGCCACGACCAGCACCTGCTTGACCCCAGGGAGGGGCTTCTGTCGCGGGAGACCACGTGACATGATCTGCTTCTGCCGCTCCTGCAGTGAGTTTCCATCCTCCGCCCTCTGAGTGTCAACACATATATGTTCCCTCGTTACATTTATTCAACAACGCGTCCATTTTGTGTAAAAAAATAATAATTTCGAAAAGCTTGTTTATAAACAATCCGGAAGTGTCGTATGACAGCTTCCGGTTTGCCGTCCAACTTGACGCCGTTCCTTACAGTCGTCCGTGACCCACCTGAGGGCGTGAGAGGTGCAGAGAACAGGCCGCTGGTCGCCGGGGGTCTCTGGGGGGTCGCAGCAGAGCAGTGGTCCTCAGAGGAGCCCGCAGGAGGCGCGCCAGAGCCGCACAGTAGGTCGCCATCTTCCTCCTCCTGCTCGAGCCTTCGAGAGCGTCAGCGCTGCGTCGCTCAGCGCAGTCACGTGATCAAAACAACCTTTATTTAAAAAATGTTATGGACAAAACTTACTGTGAGCCGCTGTAGGTAGAAATTCTGCCCCCCCCATTTCCTACGTGATGACGTCACACGCGGCATATGCGAACGTCTCTTTAAAATATTTTTTTATGGGTTAAAGAAACGTCAACAGAAGGTTTACATGATACTTTTTACCACATAAAACATTTATATTGACAAAAAGACGATGTTCTGAAGCTGTTTGACTAATAACGCACAACTGTACAATGCAATACAAACATTCGAGTTCCGAAATAATTCGCTTATGTACATTAAATAATTGATTTAAATCGGGAAGAAAAAAAATCGAAATGAAAACTAAATAATTACTGAGGTTTTTATGATCCGAACTACAGACAGGTAGAGTACAGAGGTGTACACTTGTGCGTTATTGTTATTGTTCGTCACTTCCGTTGGTCTCAAAGTCACGTGTGTCGTCAGACCAGGAAATGAAAGAACGGAAAGTGATTATGACGTCAATATAAATGTTTTATGAGGTAAAAAGTATCATGTAAACGTTCTGTTGACGTTTCTTTAACTCATAAAAAATATTTTAAAGAGACGTTCGCATATGCCGTGTGTGACGTCATCACGTAGGAAGTGGGGGGACAAAATTTGTACCTACACCGCAACTTTAAAACACTTGCGCTTTTATGAAGGTGTTACGGTAGCGGTGGAACTATAAACTATTTATTTTCTGCTGATCTGTTATATTTTCCCGTTTATTATGTTGTTTTCTTGCAAAATAATTAAGTTACGGTTGTTTAAATAATTTAATATTATTTAATAATTACTGACTTGTGACGTTATTTTTGCTTAGAACGCTGTTTGTCAAATATTAAAGTTTATGTTTTATAATAAGATGTGACTTTACTTTCATGTTCAGCAGGTTTTGAAGTATTAATAAAGTTTCATGTATTTTTACTGCAGAAATATTCATTTAATGTCAATTTAGTTCAGTGTATTATTGTCGCTGTTATTCAAGCTCAATATATTTTAATTCTTAAAAAAAAACCTTAATATTTGATAAAAAATCCCACTTTCTAAGTACGTGCGTCAATATGTCAATAATTCATGTATTTTTAAAATAAGAATTAAAATATATTGAGCTTGAATAACGGTGACAATAATACACTGAACTAAATTGACAATAAATGAATATTTCTGCAGTAAAAATACATGAAACTTATAAACTTGTAAATCTATCAAGTTTTACCTTATCTTACCTTATCACTGATAGTGACGTAGATCCTTCTCTCACTACCGTAACACCTTCACAAAAGCGCAAGCTGGATCGCGGTTCATTTGACCGAAGTAAAAAACTTCCTGGAGAGATTTTTTAGTTTTTTATTATTCGTTGACGAGTGAACAGTAAACACACGTAACACAGTGAGTGACCCGGATGTCTTTCTTAAATGACGTCACCAGGTGTGTCCACAGGTGAGCAGCATGGAGGCCACAGGTCCGGTGGTTCGTCTGGTTCTGCAACAGTGTGTCAGTGCGAGGCTGCAGGTGAAGCCCGCGGAGGAACAGCAGGGGGCGCAGTGGGTCCAGGTGAGACACGAACACACAACTGGACACACACGCACACACACACACTCACACATGAAGCTGGCGTGTGCGCAGGTGCAGCGAGGGATCGTGATCTACGTGTGTTTCCTTAAAGGAGCTTCAGAGGAGATGCTGCCGAAGATCCGTGAGTCACGTGACACAACTACACACAACTACACAGTCGTGTGTACACACACACACACTCATTTGTACAAACACAACCTCACATGTACACACACTTACACTCATATACACACCATCACACTCACTCATGTTGACAAATGCACACTAACACTTGTATACATATACACAAATACAAACACACACATACAAATACACACATGTTGACAAACACACACACACTCGTATACATATAGACAAATACAAAAACACACATACAAATACACACATGTTGACAAACACACACACACTCGTATACATATAGACAAATACAAACACAAACACACACACACTCGTATACATATACACAAATACAAAAAAACACACATACAAATACACTCATGTTGACAAACACACAATCGTATACATATACAAACACACATACAAATAAACCCATGTTGACAAACACACACACACTCGTATACATATACACAAATACAAAAAAACACACATACAAATACACTCATGTTGACAAACACACAATCGTATACATATACAAACACACATATAAATAAACCCATGTTGACAAACACACTCACTCACACATACATATACACACCTACACACAACACATTCACTCACATGTAGACAAATACACACATGTACAAATATACACCTACACACACACACACATGTTGACAAACTCACACACACTATGTACATATACACACAACCTTTCACACACACTATATACACATACACACAATCTTTCACACACACTATATACACATACACACACGTACAAACGCACACAATCTTTCACACACACTCATACATCACGTACAAACACACACAATCTTTCACACACCTATATATCACATACAATTTTCACACACACGTACACACACCCACACAATCTTTCACACACAATATATACACATACAATCTTACACACACACACGTACAAACACGCACACAATCTTTCACACACTCTATATAACACACATACAATCTTTCACACACACTACTCACACACATATACATTTTTCACACACACTATATACACATACAATCTTTCACACACACTATATACACATACAATCTTTCACACACACTATACACACACACAATCTTTCACACACACTATATACACACAATCTTTCACACACACTATACACACACATCATCTTTCACACACTATATACACACACAAATCTTTCACACACACTATATACATACAATCCATTTTTCACACACAAACAAAATATACACACAATCTTTCACACACACTCATATTCACATCTGGCTAATTTTTCACACACACTATACACACACACAATCTTTCACACACACTATATACACATACAATCTTTCACACACACTATATACACACACACACACACAATCTTTCACACACACTATATACACACACAATCTTTCACACACACTATATACACACACACAATCTTTCACACACACTATATACACATACAATCTTTCACACACACTATACACACACACAATCTTTCACACACACTATATACACACACAATCTTTCACACACACTATATACACATACAATCTTTCACACACACTATATACACACACACACACACACTTTCACACACACTATATACACATACAATCTTTCACACACACTATATACACACACACTATATACACACAATCTTTCACACACACTATACACACACACAATCTTTCACACATACTACATACACATACAATCTTTCACACACAATATATACACACACAATCTTTCACACACACTATACACACACACACACACACGTACAAACACACACTCATATTCCAGTGAAACACACACTTGAGGCTCAAACATCTTCTTCTCAGTCTCGTCCGTCTTGAACCTGAAACTCTGTGAGTCCGACTCCGGGGACCTGGTCTCGGTTCTGGATCTGCCCGGCAGCGTCCTGGTGGTTCCTCAGGCCACGCTGGGCGGGAAGGTCAAAGGTCGCTCAGTCCAGTACCACCACAACATCGGGAAGGAGGCGGGGCTTCGTCTGTACCGAGCCTTCGTGACCCAGTGCGAGGAGGCGCTGAGCGGGTCCGAGGTTCTGGTCCAACACGGGACCTACGGGAACAGACAAGTCCTGGAGCTGAAGACCAACGGAGCCTTCACTCACCTGCTGGAGTTCTGAGGAGCGAGTGATGTTTGAAGTCTGAGGGTTTCTTCAGGATCGAAGTTTGATTTCATCAAAAATGTTGTTTTGATAAAAAAATTCAATAAAAGAATATAAAACTTAAAAAAAAATTCGTTATATATGTTTAATTTAATATAGAAATATTTAATGAAAACAAATCATTAAAGTCGTTTCAACCCAAAAATATTTTCCATCGAAAAATTATTCCAAACAAAAAGTTACAAACAAAACAATTTACTTTTAATCACAATTTTTACCATTTTAATGAAGTTTCTTCAAAGGAAAATATTCAATAAAAGTTTCTTCAAATATATTTTCATTCATGTTTTTCCCCCAAAAAATATTTTCAATAAAATTAACAAATGCAAACATTTTACTTCTTTTTAAAAAGCGAAACTAAAGCAACTTTTAAATGTTTTTAATAATAATAAACAAACATCTTCCACCAAACAAATCAAGTTGATTCTGGGTCACACTGAAGAAAAAGGTGCAGCAGCGCCTCCTGCTGGTCCGGAATGTAAACCTCGTTCGGTTCCGTCAGAGTTCGAGTGAGAACTAGTTTTCAGAGAAGTTGAGTTTTTAATCAAAATACACTTTAAAGACAATCCTTCGTACACAACACCAGAACCAATGAAAACGGGTCCGGAAGGTTCCGCCCTCAGGGCGAGAAGGTCAGGACCTCAGGGCGAGGAGGTCAAGACCTCAGGGCGAGAAGGTC
This sequence comes from Callionymus lyra, assembly GCA_016630915.1. NCBI lineage: Eukaryota > Metazoa > Chordata > Actinopteri > Syngnathiformes > Callionymidae > Callionymus > Callionymus lyra. Next base: position 19,290,537 of record JACEEU010000020.1, read on the forward strand.
AGGACCTCAGGGCGAGGAGGTCAGGACCTCAGGGCGAGGAGGTCAGGACCTCAGGGCGAGAAGGTCAGGACCTCAGGGCGAGGAGGTCAGGACCTCAGGGCGAGGAGGTCAGGACCTCAGGGCGAGGAGGTCAGGACCTCACGGCGAGAGGGTCAGGACCTCAGGGCGAGGAGGTCAGGACCTCAGGGCGAGGAGGTCAGGACCTCAGGGCGAGAAGGTCAGGACCTCAGGGCGAGGAGGTCAGGACCTCAGGGCGAGGAGGTCAGGACCTCAGGGCGAGAAGGTCAGGACCTCAGGGCGAGGAGGTCAGGCCTCAGGGAGGGGTCAGGACCTCAGGGATCGGACCTCAGGGCGAGAAGGTCAGGACCTCAGGGCGAGGAGGTCAGGGCGAGAAGGTCAGGACCTCAGGGCGAGGAGGTCAGGACCTCAGGGCGAGAAGGTCAGGACCTCAGGGCGAGAAGGTCAGGACCTCAGGGCGAGGAGGTCGGGACCTCAGGGCGAGGAGGTCGGGACCTCAGGGCGAGAAGGTCAGGACCACCCAGCCGATGACGAAGTAGTACAGGAAGATGGGGTACACCACCAGGGCCTTGCGGTTGGGGGGCTGGCTGTCGGCCAGGAAGGCGGTGGAGGCGAAGGTGGACCAGCCGAAGGACGCCGTGACCACGGCCAGGCGGACGGCGAAGCTGACGGGTCCGGAGCCGCCCAGCAGAACCAGGCGGCAGATCGCCATGGCGACGGTCAGAGGCAGGACGCAGTAGCCGAGGACGCAGAGGCTCTGGAAGAAGGACAAGGTCCCGCCCAGGAGCTTGGAGTTGAGCGTGATGACCACGGACCCGAACCAGATCAGCACGAACACCTGAGCAGAACCAGAACCACTGAGTTCACACTTGTGTATCAAGAAGTATTTATTAAGATCCTCTTTATCACTTCTTGATGAAGTCGTAACTGATTTCATTTGTTTTCAAAACAAAATATGGCTTTAAAAGGTGCTGGACTCACTGTATCCTCTCGTCCTCAGTCATATCTTTAACCTTAACTTGTTCATTTGCTTTTATTGTATTATATTAGTGTTTTTAACAGTGTTTACTTTGTTTTGTATTTTACTAGTATTTGTGTTTTGATGAAACAATATATATATATTTTTTACTTTTCAAGTTTGTTTTTTCTTAACAAAACGTTTGTGTTGATAAAACATGTTGTGTGTAGTTTTAAAGTAACTTGTGATCCAACCGAGTTACTGTCAAAATCAAGTAGTCGGTAACTAGTCAGTAATCTGATTACTTTAGGAACTAAACACGGATCACAACTATGATGTCACTGCTGTGATGAAGATGATGAAGATGATGATGAATATGATGATGATGATGATGATGATGATGATGATGATGAAGATTAAGATGAAGATGATGATGAAGATTACGATTAAGATGAAGATAAAGATGAAGAAGAAGATAAAGATGAAGAAGAAGATAAAGAAGAAGATAAAGATGAAGATAAAGATAAAGAAGATGATGATGATGATGATGAAGATTAAGATGATGAAGATGAAGATAAAGATGAAGAAGAAAAAGATAAAGATGAAGAAAAAGAAGATAAAGGTGAAGAAGAAGAAGATAAAGATGAAGAAGATGATGATGAAGATTAAGCTTAAGATGATGAAGATAAAGATGAAGAAGAAGATAAAGATAAAGAAGATGATGATGATGATGATGATGAAGATTAAGATTAAGATGATGAAGATGAAGATAAAGATGAAGAAGAAGAAAAAGATAAAGATGAAGAAAAAGAAGATAAAGATGAAGAAGAAGAAGATAAAGATGAAGAAGATGATGATGATGATGATGACGATGACGATGATGATGAAGATGAAGATAAAGATGAAGAAGAAGAAGAAAAAGATAAAGATGAAGAAAAAGAAGATAAAGATGAAGAAGAAGAAGATAAAGATGAAGAAGATGATGATGATGAAGATGATGATGAAGATTAAGCTTAAGATGATGAAGATAAAGATGAAGAAGAAGATAAAGATAAAGATGATGAAGATGATGATGATGAAGATGAAGATGAAGGTGATGATGATGAAGATGCTAAACTACTCACTTCAGTGAACTGTGGCCCCCCCTGCTCCTGCTCAGTAGCCCCTCCCTGCAGCAACAGGCCCAGAGTGACGCACAGCAACAGGGGTCCCCAGAGGTCCCAGTCCCGCAGGAGGCTCGAGCTCTTCTTGGGGTACAGGACGTGGACGAACTTGTTGCCCACCGCGCGCAGGTCCCTCAGGACCGTGTCCTTCACGGGCTCGTCCAGCGTGGAGAGCTCGTCGTCCCTGGAGCTGGAGCTGGTCCCCAGGGGCCTCGACATGTCGCCCTCCACCAGCGTGTCTTCAGGCACAGACACGTCCGACAGACCCGCGAACGGTCTGGAGGCGTCAGCCATGTTGGTCGCCAGGTCCGGTTCAGTCCAGGAGACTTAAGTCGAGTCCTGGAGGATCTGGTTAGACTCGGATCCACGTCACTGGCTTGTTTACTTCCGCCTTTCTTCTTCTTCTTCTGTCGCGTTTTACAGGGAATGGCGTGTCTCACGAGCGCTGCAGGCCCCCTAGTGGCACGGAGGGGAATGACAAGCGAGGTCGCAATCGCTGTTGATTAATCACTTCGTTTCTTGACTAAACTCTGACGCCCGGAATGTTTATTTCATTAAAATGAAAATGTATTTATAATTAAAATATATATATATCTAATAGCCTATTTAAGCCTGCCTTAATGTACACATCACTTATTTTATTTTATAATGTGTCACTCCCACAAAAACATCCTGTATTGTTATTACAATACTATCAATAAAGTTTTTCTGATTCAGAAGTAAGTTTAAATACATGTATTTGATAAGATATACATATATATTTTTTATTTCATTTGTATTATATCATTCTTACATGTAAAATGCCACCATAACAAATTCCTGGGTTGTGTTAACAATGTTGGCAATAAATGAATTAAAATGTATGATTCTGTTTTATAATATGAGGGTGTTGTTGATTAATATATGCATTAATCTGTCAAAACTAGACGAGTTAATTAAGAATATATGTTTCTTTCCGTCAGTCACAGGCTAAATTAACTCCTTTTTAATGACTTTTGCTTCACTTTGACACATCATTGTACAAAGAATAATGATTGTGTGTCTGAATGATTCGTGACTTAAAGTGAATGAAACTGTTGTTGTTTGTGTTGAACTACGAATGAATGAGTCAAGACCGTCTTAGAAACACAATAATCTTAGAAAAATACTTAGATATTAAAAACACTAACATTGTTCGACGTATGTGAAGTAAACACTTACACACACAAATATGGAGCCGAGTCGCTCATCAATGACTCGACAGATCTGCACAACCCTACAAGGAGACGGACGAGCCAATCAGGACGCAGCCCTGCCACACACACACACACACACACACACACACACACACACACACAGCTGGTCGGCATGCAGACATTCTTATGTTGTCATCTCCTTAACAAGACACCAGTGGTCGTCAGACTGGAGGTGATTTTAGGTTCACTAAGGAGCAAAAATACAAAGTTATCAAAATAATCAAAATAATCAAAACATAAACGACTTTTGAACATTTTAAACGAGACACACGACAAGTGTGATTGTGTCTTTAAAGTGTGTCTTCGATGAATCGAACCACGTTCATTCAGACGTGTGTTGGACTCACTTTGGGGAAGCCTTCGATTCCTTCTATGATGAAAACCACTTCCCTTCCGCCTCTTATTTGGACTTGTGTGATCCCTGAGCCACGCCCCCCAGACCCTCCAGACCCCCCAGGCTGAGCCCGGGTCTCCTTTAAAAGAGGGGCCACCGATCCACGGCCGTCGTCCCAGTGGAAGCTTCCGTCTCCAAGTTCACCAGGTGAGTGTTTGAGGTTTGAATGAATGAACTGTTGTGATTCTAGAGGAAAACTACTGTTTTTTTACTTTATTGTTCACATGATGTTGGCAAATCAGTTTTATTATTATTATTATTATTTATATTTAGGTTTATGTTTTATGATTTTGAATGAAGTACCAAATATTCTTGAGTCTCAAACATGTCACGCCTGAGACACCAATGTCAATATTAAGTGAAAAGTTATTCGTAGTAACACTAATAATCATCTTATTTTTGTTGTCGTTAACATGAACTAAAAACTATGATCTCATATTCAAACATGAAAATAAAAACATCGATCATCAACAAACTTTATGTTTATTTTAAAATGTCTCAAAGGAAGTTTGTTTTCTGTGATTTAGAAACAATCAGAAGAAACATTATATTTTCATTTGCATACGACTAAACAATCAATGATTTATTATTTATATGTTTTACATTTAATTGCAATTCACCATCAATGATGCAAAGATAACAATAATAATCACAAACCTGCTGACAGGAAGTAACAAAACAATACTAAATCATTTGTTTAAAGAGTTAAATTTAAAAAGAAGATTTACATGACAACTATATTTAAGGATTAGAAAGCAACTAAAGATGGTTAAATAAATCTAATAACGTGTAACATTATCTGTACATTTTATAAAAAGAAAACTTTTCATTGAGAAAAACGTTAAACTTTCATAACTTGACGTGAAACTGTCGAACAAAATGAAAGTTAAATGAAAGACTCGATCATGGCTGGAGCTGTAGGTGCTGGAGCTGCTACAAGAGGCTCCTAAGATAAGGGACTCGGACCTGAAATAGCATCACATCAGTGTTGACACTCCGGGGGGCGCCGGAGCCCGACGGTGCCTCAAGTTATGACCCTTTTTGGTGCTGCCTCAGCGAGAAGAAGCTGCTGCTGTTCAGCTGCCGGGTTCAGACAGTGACGATGCTCACATCTGTGGAGGCTCTATTGTGTCTCAGCTGTGGTCTCACTGTCGTCTGCAGACCACCCCCCGTACAGACATGTGTGACGACGAGGAGACCACCGCGCTCGTGTGCGACAACGGCTCCGGCCTGGTCAAGGCTGGGTTCGCCGGAGATGATGCTCCCCGAGCCGTGTTCCCCTCCATCGTGGGCAGACCCCGCCACCAGGTGCGTGGACCCCCACCCTCTCCAGGGACTCCCTCCTCTTGACACCCCCTCACACTGTGTCTCCCACCAGGGTGTGATGGTCGGCATGGGTCAGAAGGACAGCTACGTGGGCGACGAGGCCCAGAGCAAGAGGGGTATCCTGACCCTCAAGTACCCCATCGAACACGGCATCATCACCAACTGGGACGACATGGAGAAGGTTTGTTCGTCTCTCTGGAGGTTCTTCAGGGATCTTTAATGTCCTGCTCGTACCCCCTCAGATCTGGCACCACACCTTCTACAACGAGCTGCGTGTGGCCCCTGAGGAGCACCCCACCCTGCTCACTGAGGCCCCACTGAACCCCAAAGCCAACAGGGAAAAGATGACCCAGATCATGTTTGAGACCTTCAACGTTCCAGCCATGTATGTGGCCATCCAGGCCGTGCTGTCGCTGTACGCCTCTGGGCGTACGACTGGTGAGTTTGGATCGAGAGAACATCCTCTTAAACATCGTTTGAGTTATTTTTCTCATGATGAAATAACATCAACATGAAATAGAACTTTTATTTTTAACTAGCAATCAAATATTCAGGGGGTTCATTTTTGTGTTGCAATTAAACTTCCAGCCTCTAGATGGCAGAAGTCATTACGTCTTCTAAAGAAACAATAAAATCCCTAAAGATCACAGTGATGACTGAGGACGAGAGGATACAGTGAGTCCAGCAGCTTTTAAAGCTGATGTTTGGACATATTTTGGTTTGAAAACAAATGAAAGTAGTTACAACTTCATCAAGAGTCATGTGGTCTGTAAATACTACAACACCAGAGTCAAGTACTGGACAATACTACACATATATACTTTTATACAACTAAAACAACACCAGAGTCAAGTACTGGACAATACTACACATATATACTTGTTACTACACTATCACAACACCTGAGTCAAGTACTGGACAATACTACACATATATACTTGTTAACTACACTATCACAACACCAGAGTCAAGTACTGGACAAACTACCTATATCTTTTACTACACTATCACAACACCAGAGTCAAGTACTGGACAATACTACACATATATACTTGTTACTACACTATCACAACACCAGAGTCAAGTACTGGACAATACTACACATATATACTTGTTACTACACTATCACGACACCAGAGTCAAGTACTGGACAATACTACACATATATACTTGTTACTACACTATCACAACACCAGAGTCAAGTACTGGACAATACTACACATATATACTTGTTACTACACTAGATACACTAGTATCTACTACTATACTTGTGTTTCAAAGTGTAGTTTCGATCACAACTCTCAGATACAGATTTCATGATCTCTTCAGACCATCACGTCTGGTCTTGTCAAGACTTCTCCTCACGGTTGTGTTTGTTCTGACGACCTCAGGTATCGTTCTGGACTCCGGCGATGGCGTGACCCACAACGTACCCATCTACGAGGGCTACGCTCTTCCACACGCCATCATGCGTCTGGACCTGGCCGGCCGTGACCTGACCGACTACCTGATGAAGATCCTCACCGAGCGCGGCTACTCCTTCGTCACCACGGGTGAGTCCACGAGCGTCCGAGCGACACGAGTCCACGACTGAACTTCTTGTGTCTCAGCCGAGCGCGAGATCGTGCGCGACATCAAGGAGAAGCTGTGCTACGTGGCCCTGGACTTCGAGAACGAGATGGCCACCGCCGCCTCCTCCTCCTCCCTGGAGAAGAGCTACGAGCTGCCCGACGGTCAGGTCATCACCATCGGCAACGAGAGGTTCCGTTGCCCGGAGACCCTCTTCCAGCCCTCTTTCATCGGTGGGTCCAGATCCTGTCTTGAGAGCCAAACGCAGGCCTGACCACGCGTCCTCCCGCAGGTATGGAGTCGGCCGGCATCCATGAGACCGCCTACAACAGCATCATGAAGTGCGACATCGACATCCGTAAGGACCTCTACGCCAACAACGTGCTGTCCGGCGGGACCACCATGTACCCCGGTATCGCGGACCGCATGCAGAAGGAGATCACGGCTCTGGCTCCGAGCACCATGAAGATCAAGGTGAGGACGACCGAAGACGACCGAAGACGGTCACGTCCCCGTGAGTTAACGCTCGTCGTCCCCTCAGATCATCGCCCCCCCGGAGAGGAAGTACTCGGTCTGGATCGGCGGCTCCATCCTGGCCTCCCTGTCCACCTTCCAGCAGATGTGGATCAGCAAGCAGGAGTACGACGAGGCGGGCCCCTCCATCGTGCACAGGAAGTGCTTCTAGACGCACGACCTCTTCTGTCATGCATTTGTATGTCAGTGTCTCTGTACATATGTGTGTATGTTCTGTTGTAATAAAGATAAGATACGCCTTCGTGTTTGAGATGAAGTTGATAACGACCGTGAACACGTTTAAAAAATACTTCTGTGAACGACTGACGGTGAAAACTATACAGAGATCAACAGGAAGAACTTGTTCTCAGGTGTCAGAGTCACCTGTTCAGGTGGATTCAAACCAGCAGAGTCAAAAGAAAAGATAAACTTTCACAAAAGAAGATTAAACGTACAAATACAAATTACTTACTTACTGCGCTGAGCTGGATTTATGGGTTTGTGGTCCAGCTTTATAAAACATCAACAGTTACTTCTAAGAACAGGTTCCTCAAGTATGAAAGGTGCCATTAATGAAGTAACTCTCTGTGGTGCTGGTGGAAGAAGAAAGAAGCCATGATTCTGGTGCTTGTCCAAGCAGCTCCACTCAGACCATAAGAGACCTTTGACCTCAAGGACCAGGTCGTTTAGAAGCTTGGTTTCACTGTAGAGGTTTCCATGAAGGACTAGATGGTTCTCTCCAAAGATGGCCACATCTTAAGACACTTTTATTAGTTAATTCCCCTTGATTCTCTGAGACCCTTGTGTTTGTCTCTGTGTTATCTTGACAAACTTTTAAGTATATTTTTCATCGTGTATTGTTTTGATGGTTTAAGCGCTTTGTGACCCTGGTCTAGTAAAGCTCTATATAAATATACTAGCTTACAAAGTGAGTCCAGACCAAGAGGCATCGAACACACAACCCTCACATTCTATCTTTCCTTCTAATTTTAAAAACTATAGTATAAGTATAAACTGTTAAATAACATTATTTTTAAAAAACAGTTTTAACAGAAAATTAAGTAACAGAAAATTACAATTCAAGGTAGTTCAGAATAATATAAATCAAACACAACAACAACACAATCAGGTTATTTAATAATGGCAACATAACGTTCAAAGGTGTGTTTTCAAAACTGACAACAAAGTTTTCTGAAATAAAAAAAAAGTTTTCGAAAAACAGAACCAGTAACTGAGTAGTAAAGCACATCATATTATTATTCACGTAGTACAATATATATATATTTTAAACGGCGATACTTGTTTTAAAATATTTAAAAAGTTAATTTGCTTTAAAAACAACAATCGCAACTCTGTGTGTTTCGACGTGTAGACGTGTCAACTAGATTAAACCACCAGCATGAGCCAGACGAGAGGCGTTTACCGCCTTAACGTCTTTTTGTGCTTCGTGGGAGTAGTCGCCCCGCCCAGCAGAAAACAACCGTATCGACGAAACAAGCAGGACATCCGCTCCACCAATGGGAGCGCCGGATACCGAGAGCGCTGCTGTTTGAATGAGAGCGAGGAAGAAAACACACAATGCAGCGAGAAACTCAACTTTTACACCAAAGTGCTGGAACTACAGGCGGTTGTAACGACATGGGTTTGTGTTGAGATACTTTAGCGATGAAGAGAAGGAATAGTTCGCGATACTTAACTCCAGCCACGTCGACGTATCTTTTTTAAAACTACAAGTTAGCATTAGCTTCGCAGCTAGCATAACATTTGACGTTAGCTCGACAGAATGAGGAAGTGTCTCACACTGAGCCTCACGTTTGTTTATTGATCGCGGAGAAAACTGTTTTTTAATCGACTTTAGAGTATTTTAAGAGTGAACATGAAGGTCATGGAGAGGAACGTGATGCGTTTGATGGCTGTGCAGCATCTTCGGTCTGCGTTTGGCATCAAGACAAAGAACTGGAACAAAAACAAAGCAGCAGTTTCCAAGTCCAGCATCTCTTCGAACCCGGTGAGAAGAAACACCTTAAACTGCGGTCACGTGTCATAAAAGTTAGTAACAGGAAGTCAGCGATCAGTTGGTTTAATTTAATTGTTTTTAATGTGAGAACAATGTGAAGGTAGGTAGAACTTTATTGATCCCTCAGGAGGTCTCCTTCGGGAAATAGTTTAGTGTTAATTTTGTGTAGTTTCTCTTCTCAGTCAGAGTCACTTTCACTGCCTCTCAGACAGGATTACAGGAGTCACGAGATCAGTCGCTTGAGATTAATTCAAAGCTCTGGTCTTCACTCTCTACTTATTTTCTTGAGCCCATTCTAGACACAGTTTTGAGTGTATCGACAGACATCAATGTTCTCCACAAACATTGTTTGTCAAAGTTGTCTGTTATCGTAACTTTTCAATCTGAGGATCAATGTGTGATGAATGTTTGTGGATCCAGGCGAAGGTTTTCGGCACGCCGCTGGAGAGCCTTCCTTACTACAACATGGAATGTGGAAACGTGCCAAGGCAAGTCATCCGTGGTCGTTCTCCGACTCGTCTTCTGACTCGTCTGCCAACGTGACGCGTCTCTTCTTCTCCAGGTTCTTAGTGGACGCCTGCATGAAGCTCCTGGCTCACGTGGACACCGAGGGTCTCTTCAGAAAGTCCGGCTCCGTCGTGCGCCTGAAAGCGCTCCGGGTGAGTTTGACCTCGCTTTGTTCCTTTGACCTTGGGGTCTACAACCCATGTTGTGTCTGCGCAGGGGAAGCTGGAGTCGGGCGAGGAGTGCTTGTCGTCGGCGCTGCCGTACGACGTGGCGGGTCTGGTGAAGCAGTTCTTCCGAGAGCTGCCGGAGCCGGTGCTGCCCACGGAGCTGCACGAGGCCTTTCTGAAGGCCCGTCAGCTGAGCAGCGAGGAGGAGCGCACCGGCGCCACCATGCTGCTGTCCTGCGTGCTGCCCGACAGGAACCTGAACGTGCTGCGCTACTTCTTCGACTTCCTGCAGAGCGTTTCCAAAAGGTTTGACGTCGAACGTGTGAATCGTCGTCTCCTCGTCCTCGATTCGATCGATTCCTTGTTGATCTCAGGAGTGCAGAAAACAAGATGGACAGCAGTAACCTGTCCGTCATCCTGGCGCCGAATCTGCTTCATTGTGGCGAAGGAACGGACAAGATGAACGCCAACACGGAGAAGCGTCTGAAGCTCCAGGCCGCCGTGGTTCACTGCTTCATCGATCACGCTCACGACTTCGGTGCGTTTTCAAGAGTCTCGCTCTGACCTTGACTCTGACCTCGACCTTGACTCTGACCTCGACCTCGACCTTGACTCTGACCTCGACCTTGACTCTGACCTCGACCTTGACTCTGACCTCGACCTTGACTCTGACCCGTGTGTTTGTGTGTCAGGTGTCCTGCCGTCGTTCCTGGCTGATAAAGTTCCAGCTATGCTGGGGTGTGAGGGAGGAGTTCTGTCCCCTAGTGTGGAGGAACCAGAGGCCCCTATGGAGACCAGGAGGAGAACCAGGCGCAGTTTTGGAGGTAAAAAAAAGTTGTAAAGTTGAATTTGTTTTTAAAATAATTGAAAAATCTGTATATTTCCAAAATTAATGTTGACATTGATCAAATAATGAAGAATCATTTTTGAATAAATTTTTTTAAGCACAGTTTGATCATGTGATGCATAATTGACTTAAAGTACAAGTAGCTCAGTACTAGTGTCTGGTGACACTATTATACGAACATATTTGACTGAATTTAAAAGTCTATGAATTCAATTCTCTAAATGTATTAAATTTTTTATCTTAACTTGACTTCAATTCACTGATGCACACTTTTCTCCCGCTGATAATAAAAACGACTTGATTTGTTTCACATTCCAGACGTGGTCAATGGTGCTCTGAATAAGATAAAAAGCAATAAAACTCCCACTAGTTCTTGGGACAGTCAGGGTAGGTGACCGAGGACCTGCTGCATGTCGCTTCCTCCTCCAATCTGCCGACTCTTGGCTGTTGCTCGTGTGACGTTTGCTTCTGTCTGGACGCTCGGCACGTTCTGTGGTGTTTGATTCGCATGAACATCACGAGAGCTCGCCGACCCGACGCTAATCATCCTGATGTTCCTCAGTGTTTTCCTCGGCCACCCCCGTCATGGGAACCCCCTCCACCAAGAGAAAACTGCCCCTGGAGTCCGGTCAGTCTTTCGGCTTCTCCAACAAGAAACGCAGGTCCATGAAGAAGACTCTCGGCATAGACCTGCTGCCGAGCTCGCTCTTCAGCGGGACCTCCACTCCAGGATCAGGTACACATCCATCACTCTGCGTTGATACCGAACCTTTTTATTAAGATGTCTTCTCTGGTCCTCAGCCTACAGCGCGTCCGGAGTCCTGGAGTCCACGCAGACCAACATGTCTCCCGCGGGGCGGTCGAGGAGGCAGACCGCCACCTCCGTGAAGAGGAAGAGCCGACTCAGCGGCAGACACGCCGCCGTCAACAGGTGAGCCTCGTTGACCCGGAAGTCGACTCTCGACGCTGACTTTATGGTCCCGTTTCAGAGTGGAGTCGGGAAGAGCCGGATGCTTCTCCCCCAAAGCCGGCAAGAGAGAAGCTCCTCGCAAGTCTCTGCGTTTGCGCTTCAGTCTGGGGAAGAGCCACAAAGAGCCTGTAAGTCTGGTCGTCCACTAGACTCCGTAACACACCGGGTCGATCTATCTCTGCACTTTGAGTTGAAGCTACGTCAGGTCTTCACCAGAGCTTTTAATATATGAGACGGTTCTCGCTTCATGTGAAGCCATTTAACCCCTTAATAATAATCCATTTTCTTTTTATCGTGACCTCCTATAGTGGTCCCTCGTTTATTGCGGAGAAAACTGTATTTATTTGAATATGAATCTCAACAGTCGTCTTAGTAACAGTGATATGAACAGCTTCCATAGTGCTTTGCCGCCCAGCCAACAAATCACAGCTGTCGTCCAGAAGAATAAACTCTTCATGTGTTTCTGAACAACTTTGTTGCTCCAGGAGTTTGAACATTATTGTTATTATTAGAGAGTTAAGAAGAACAACTCGTAGTCCGCCTTGGTCCTGCGTCTATCACTATATAGTTCCCTTATTTGCCAGTAGATGGCGCTGTAGAGCCGCATTTCAACCTCCCGGCTCTGTTAATTTAACCCAGTGATGAATAAATATGTAGAAGAAGACGGTTGAACATATTTACATAAAACATAGGGTTTAAAAAGTGATCATAATGAAACACTTAATTATTTTTAACTATATAACAACTAAAGCTCACATTAAGAACATTTACTTTGAGAAACACATCGACAACATGGACATAAACAAAATATTTTAGCGATCAATCCGCCGTCACTACAGATAAAATATATTTAAATATGTATATTTGTGTGACGAAGACGACCTGCAGAAGGTGAGCCACGGATCACTGTATCTGGTACTGACTCTTTGTACTCACTCGAGTAAATAAAGATCCTACGAACAAATCTTCTGAGTGATTTCTATCACCCTCTGAAGAACTAACCAATTGACATTAACTGCTGCATTCTGGGTAACACGGGCGGCTTCTCATTAACCACAATAACCCCTCATCTGTCTCTCCTGACATGCCTGCTGGTGAAGGGATCTGGGTCCATAGGCTTGAGACTGGCCTCCCAGGAGAGCAGCAGCAGCTTCTGCTTCACCAAAGACACGCCCGAGTTCAGTCCGTCTGTTCGTGTTCACGAGATCAAGAGTGAGTATTGTTGTGTGTACTTCACTGAGGCACCGTCTCACAAGTGAATCCAGTGTTGGGCCTGCATATTAGGGGTGTAAGAAAATATTAATACTATATTTAAGAGCACTGTATTGTTTTTAAATTCTTTAAATTGAACTAAATATATCCTTGTTCTTATAATATCACAATCATGGTTGTGTATTGTCAGGAATCTGTTGATCAATGGTCAACCATACGACATATAGTGATATATAGTCATAGTGTAGTAACAATATATATGTGTAGTATTGTCCAGTACTTGACTCTGGTGTTGTGATAATGTAGTAACAAGTATATATGTGTAGTATTGTCCAGTACTTGACTCTGGTGTTGTGTTAGAGTAGTAACAAGTGTATATGTGTAGTATTGTCCAGTAGTTGACTCTGGTGTTGTGATAGTGTAGTAACAAGTATATATGTGTAGTATTGTCCAGTACTTGACTCTGGTGTTGTGATAATGTAGTAACAAGTATATATGTGTAGTATTGTCCAGTACTTGACTCTGGTGTTGTGATAGTGTAGTAACAAGTATATATGTGTAGTATTGTCCAGTACTTGACTCTGGTGTTGTGATAGTGTAGTAACAAGTATATATGTGTAGTATTGTCCAGTACTTGACTCTGGTGTTGTGATAGTGTAGTAACAAGTGTATATGTGTAGTATTGTCCAGTACTTGACTCTGGTGTTGTGATAGTGTAGTAACAAGTATATATGTGTAGTATTGTCCAGTACTTGACTCTGGTGTTGTGATAGTGTAGTAACAAGTATATATGTGTAGTATTGTCCAGTACTTGACTCTGGTGTTGTGATAGTGTAGTAACAAGTTTATATGTGTATTAATTAAAAACAATAGTCCAGTACTTGACTCTGGTGTTGTGATAGTGTAGTAACAAGTATATATGTGTAGTATTGTCCAGTACTTGACTCTGGTGTTGTGATAGTGTAGTAACAAGTGTATATGTATAGTATTGTCCAGTACTTGACTCTGGTGTTGTGATAGTGTAGTAACAAGTATATATGTGTAGTATTGTCCAGTACTTGACTCTGGTGTTGTGATAGTGTAGTAACAAGGTCATGTTTGTAGTATTGTCGAGTACTTGACTCTGGTGTTGTGATAGTGTAGTAACAAGTATATATGTGTATCTGGTTCATGTGATGATAAATTCACGATTGGTTCTGGGATGATGATGTTCCAAAGGTTTCGCATTCTTGACTGAAGTCCTGTGATGTCACTCTTGGCTGTCTGACCAGAAGAGTTCTACAACCATTTGACTGTTTACACCTGTCATTCATTCACCGTATGGAAGGTGTCTGTGTAGTATTGTCCAGTACTTGACTCTGGTGTTGTGATAGTGTAGTAACAAGTATATATGTGTAGTATTGTCCAGTACTTGACTCTGGTGTTGTGATAGTGTAGTAACAAGTATATATGTGTAGTATTGTCCAGTACTTGACTCTGGTGTTGTGATAGTGTAGTAACAAGTATATATGTGTAGTATTGTCCAGTACTTGACTCTGGTGTTGTGATAGTGTAGTAACAAGTATATATGTGTAGTATTGTCCAGTACTTGACTCTGGTGTTGTGATAGTGTAGTAACAAGTATATATGTGTAGTATTGTCCAGTACTTGACTCTGGTGTTGTGATAGTGTAGTAACACGTATATATGTGTAGTATTGTCCAGTACTTGACTCTGGTGTTGTGATAGTGTAGTAACAAGTATATATGTGTAGTATTGTCCAGTACTTGACTCTGGTGTTGTGATAGTGTAGTAACAAGTATATATGTGGAGTATTATGTGACCAGTGACACCTGAGCTTGATGGCAAGATAGTTCGACCTAAAGAAGTTCTCCATACTAGGAGTTTGTATTGGGAGAAGTATCACTATATCAATGATACATATACATAGTGTCGTATAAATCCAGTACTTTACTCTGGTGTTGTGATAGTGTAGTAACAAGGTCATGTTTGTAGTATTGTCCAGTACTTGACTCTGGTGTTGTGATAGTGTAGTAACAAGGTCATGTTTGTAGTATTGTCGAGTACTTGACTCTGGTGTTGTGATAGTGTAGTAACAAGTATATATGTGTATCTGGTTCATGTGATGATAAACTCACGATTGGTTCTGGGATGATGATGTTCCAAAGGTTTCGCATTCTTGACTGAAGTCCTGTGATGTCACTCTTGGCTGTCTGACCAGAAGAGTTCTAGAACCATTTGACTGTTTACACCTGTCATTCATTCACCGTATGGAAGGTGTCTGTGTAGTATTGTCCAGTACTTGACTCTGGTGTTGTGATAGTTCAGTAACACGTATATATGTGTAGTATTGTCCAGTACTTGACTCTGGTGTTGTGATAGTTCAGTAACACGTATATATGTGTAGTATTGTCCAGTACTTGACTCTGGTGTTGTGATAGTTCAGTAACAAGTATATATGTGTAGTATTGTCCAGTACTTGACTCTGGTGTTGTGATAGTTTAGTAACAAGTATATATGTGTAGTATTGTCCAGTACTTGACTCTGGTGTTGTGATAGTTCAGTAACACGTATATATGTGTAGTATTGTCCAGTACTTGACTCTGGTGTTGTGATAGTTCAGTAACAAGTATATATGTGTAGTATTGTCCAGTACTTGACTCTGGTGTTGTGATAGTGTAGTAACAAGTATATATGTGTAGTATTGTCAAGTACTTGACTCTGGTGTTGTGATAGTGTAGTAACAAGTATATATGTGTAGTATTGTCCAGTACTTGACTCTGGTGTTGTGATAGTGTAGTAACAAGTATATATGTGTAGTATTGTCCAGTACTTGACTCTGGTGTTGTGATAGTGTAGTAACAAGTATACATGTGTAGTATTGTCCAGTACTTGACTCTGGTGTTGTAGTATTTACAGACCACATGATTCTGGATGAAGTCGTAACTACTTTCATTTGTTTTTTCAAACCAAAATATGTCCAAACATCAGCTTTAAAAGCTGCTGGACTCACTGTATCCTCTCGTCCTCAGTCATCAATCTACCTTTAACAGTGGAGGACGTAATGACTGCTGCCATCTAGTGGCCACATTTTCTTACACCCCTAATCACAATGTATTTTATCATAGCTCTTGTATTGTGATTCGTATCATATAGTCATGTTTATTTTAATCCACGTACTATGAGTGACGTGTTGAAGGAATGACTCCTAAATCTCTGGAGATCAGTTCGAGTCATAACGGCTTCTAACTGTTTCAGGTTCCAATTCCATGAGCAAGTCTGAGGATAATCTTCTGACCCCCAAATGTGGGCCAATATCCCACCGGACCGTCTGGACCAGAGAGACCCCTGTAGGGGCTCCGGCGCCGGGTCGCGTCTCCTTCAACGACACGCCGATGAACATGTGCCTGAAGAACACGTACAAGTCTGAACCGGCCATCGCCTCCGCAAGACCAGCGGCCGGGTCCGGAGGTCCTCGGGCGCTCTGCTGCGCCGCGAGCGCAGAGAGTCTCGACGTCGAGACCCAGAAGCAGGAGGAGGTGGACCTGAAGGAGTCGGACAGCTTCTTGTTCCACCTGCCGCAGACCCCTCTTGTCAAAGTCGGCCCCGAGGCCCCCGACTCCTCCAGCGTCACGACTCCCAAGAGCCTCCTGGTCGACCAGAACGTCACGTTCGGACATTTTGACATCGCGGCTCTGACTCCGCTGCGGATCGACACCCCTGCCAGGACCTCCTTCTATCTCAGCAGGGGGGAGGAGGAGCAGGAGGAGGAGCAGGAGGAGCAGCAGGTGAACTGCAGTCGCCTCATTGATGCTCTGGACATCCAGAGTCCAGCCCACTTCAAACCTCTGAGGCTCCAGTCCACGCCCCACAAGTCCTCTCAGGAACTCGAGGACCTGGTCGAAGACTTCCCCGAAGAGACCAGCGAGACTCGGGACCATCAGGATCCCGAGGGCACGAAACCCCGGGTGGCGGACCACATCCAACACTTCAACAAACTCACCCTGCACACGCCGCGAGGCGCCAAGGCCACGCTGACCAGATCCCCCATCAAGTTCCAACGCACCCCGGTCCGCCAGGCCGTGTGTCGGATCAACTCCCTCCTGGGCGACGGCCGACGACCCGCTCGGAACCTGGAGGCGGTCAAGGCCGTGAGCATGGAGAGCGGACTCTCCCCGCGGCGCCCGAAGAAGAAGCCGCCGCCGGTCCCGCCCAAGAAGACGGGCGGCGGCGCGCTGGCGTCCAGGTCCGCGGCTCTGGGCGACATGACCAACAAGATGGCTGCCAAGACCCGAGTGGAGCAGCAGGAGTTCAACTACTACCGGGGGTCGCCCAGGAACCCCCTGAACCAGGGTCGCCTGCTCGCCGCGACCAGACCCGTCGACTTGTAGTCGAGAGTTAATTTATTTCTGCTACGATAGGTTTTTTTTCTGGGAGAATGTTTGACGATTGTGCCTGAACGAGACCGGAGTGATGCTGGGGTGACGTGTGTATGACTGGAAATATTTGTATTTATACACAGTACGGCCTCTGTGACGCTTTTTCTATTTTCTTCAATCCAAGCCTGTCAGAGGCTTTTATTTTGTGGGCTTAAAAAAAAAAAGAACCAAAGCAGTATTGAATAGTCTTCCAGAAGTTTTCTCGAAATGTTTTGATTTGTAAACTGCTTCTGAAAAATAAAGTTCAAATGGTAGAAGCTTTGTTTTACTTGAATCAACCACCAGAGGGCGATGTCTAGAAGAATAAACTCTTCATGTGTTTCTGAACAACGTTTGTTGCTCCAGGAGTTTAAACATTATTGTTATTATTAGAGAGTTAAGAAGAACAACTCGTACAGTTTTCACCAGGATTTGAAGGCGTTTTCTCCAGTCCGCCTTGGTCCTGCGTTTCATCACTATATAGTTCCCTTATTTGCCAGTAGATAGCGCTGTAGAGCCACATTTCAACCTTCTGTTAATTTAACCCAGTGATGAATAAATATGTAGAAGAGTTGAACATATTTACATAAAACATAGGGTTTAGAAAGTGATCATAACGAAACACTTAATTATTTTAACTATACATTCTCTGAAGCTCAGTGTGACTCATAAAAACTAAAATGTTGAAGCACTTTATGAGCTTAAAACGAACATTAAGAACATTTACTTTGAGAAACACGTGCAACAACGAGATGCATCTATTTTTAAAGCCCTTTAAAAATAAAAGTCTCCATCAAACACCTAAATCTAACGTAGAATACAACGTTTATAATGAACTTTTAATCTAGATTTCTTTCATTTCTTCTTCACCCTGACGGACCACAGATCCACGCTGACCTCTAACCTGGGGTTCTGCACAGAAGCACTAGAGGATCTTCCAGAGGATGAAGGCGTGCGAGGGGAGGGTCTGCTCGGCGTGGACGTGTGAGTGGGCGGATAGTTGTGATTCCATCCAACATCTCGCTCAGCCAATAATGTGGAGGCAACTATTGTTCACATCTCAGCTGGCAGACATTTAAAAGGGAGACAGTCCGGCGCTGCAGCAATTTGTATTAAACCCTGTGGCCCCTGTCGATGTAGCAGTCGGAGCCCCCCGCCCACACTCACCCACAGACCCGTCCAGAGTACCGTGGAGCCGCAGGGAAGGTGGCCGTCGCCTCGGGATCCCATCATCTCTCTTGAGGCAGTCGCTGGTCACAGGTGAGAGGAATCTATCTTTCCTTCCTGTCGTCTTCCAGGAGAGCATGAGAACTTGATAGTCTGTGGACGTGAAGGACATTATATTTATGTGTCTTGAAGCTGCTCACGCAACAATTGACACTTTATCATACAGTTCTTAATAATTAATAACACTGCGTTTCGTCTAAATGTCAGTTTCAAATACTTCACATCAAAGAATGAGAAACTGTTTCTGTCAAAGTTCTTACGTCATAAAAACTTTTATTATTTATACTCGTTTCTTGAATTGTTGCTCAAGAACATTTGATCAATTGAGTAAATCTATGATAAATCAGTGACATGTAAGTATTTTTAATACATAGTTTGTCTTGAGAAATCACGTTTTAATACCAAGTATTTAAATGAACATGAAATACTTTCAGTACAAAGTTTGTCTCTTACGTTTTATTTTATTTCATTGGACGTATAAAGCGTGAGAGCTCGTTCTTTTCCGTGAATCCTCGGCTTTATCCGTACAAACGTGACAATTTAAAACACATATTAAATGTTATTACAGTTTATTTAGTGAATCCGCCATCATTTGGAGTTTTAATAAAAAACACAAAAGTTAAAACCTTGCTTAAAACCGTTAAAACCATTTTTCCAATTTTATGACGTATTATCTGAAAATCCATAACTTCAATACATACAATTAATACAAGAAATTGAAGTTTATAGTTCGGTTCGTGTCGCAAATATTGTAAATTAAGTGTTTTAAGTGTAAACGTTAGTATTTTTTATAGTTTTTTCACGCAGCTAAATTAATTTTAAACAGATATTCATGGTTGTTTGAACTTATGAAATAAAGACGCTCTTTTCACACGTTTAGCTCAAGTGTATGTAACTTTAAGATTTATTTTATTAATTTATCATTGATTTAAAATCCAAATAATCCATCAAACTCACCGCGTTTACAGTAGAATGTTGAAGTAGCTTTGATGCGATGCTAACATGCTAAGAGGCTAATTAACCTGATGCTGCGTTCAAGTAAACACGTAAACTACAGATTCGACTACGGATATTAAAATAATAACAAATATATCGGAATCTTTGCGTAAATATAGACAGAGAAATTCAATATTGACCACGTTTTGATATGTTTCACCAATTTCACGTTCAAGTCAAAAAAAAAGAAGAGCATAAACGCCGGAATAAACGTCATAAATAAAAATAATTCAACTCGAAAATCTTCTCATCACTGAATTAGTTTGAGCTCAACAACTTAAAAATGAATAAAAACAATAATATCTTAATTTAAATAAACTATTAACCGTAAATATTAGAGTTGAGAGGAAAGTTGTCTGAACCTGAACCTCTCACGAAGCTCAACGTAACAATAAAGATAGTTATCAGTTAAAAGTTGATCTTTTTTAAATTACATTTCCTCACATGTCGTCAGGAGGAAAGAAAGAGAAAAAACATGTCATTCTGCTGTTTTTATAAAAGCCTAAGAAACTGTAATGTTTATGTATATAGAATAAAATATGAGGTTTTTAAATTCAATGAACTTCCAATAGAAGCAAAATAAATGGACTAATCAAATAGATGAAAAAAAAAGATGTTATGGTGTTGAAATGAATGATAAAATAATGACTCCCGGACTCGGGGGGGCCACGTTCCTGCAGTCACAGCAGCCGCACGTGGCCTCGGCTCCCTCCGGCCTCGGCGTACTTTACTGCCTCCGGGCGCGACCAGTGACCTCCTCCTTCTCTTTCCTTCAGCATGGCCGCCTCGCTGCGCCTGTGCTGCGGTGTGTTTCTCATCATGGCCGGGCTGCTCTGCTCGCCCGCCGGGTCGAAGAAGAGTCGGGGGTCACAAGGCGCCATCCCTCATCCTGACAAGAGCAACCCCAACGAATCGGAGCAGACGGTCCCGGGCCGGCGCCGGCAGCAGCAGCAGCAGCAGCAGCAGCAGCAGCAGCAGCAGCAGCAGCAGCAGCAGCAGCAGCAGGTCTCCCCGGCGGACGACGTGCTGGAGTCCAGCCAGGAGGCCCTGCACGTGACGGAGCGCCAGTACCTGAAGCGCGACTGGTGCAAGACGCAGCCGCTGAAGCAGACCATCCACGAGGACGGCTGCCTGAGCCGCACCATCATCAACCGCTTCTGCTACGGACAGTGCAACTCCTTCTACATCCCGCGGCACATCCGGCGCGAGGAGGGCGCCTTCCAGTCCTGCTCCTTCTGCAAGCCCAAGAGGTTCACCACCATGACCTTCACGCTCAACTGCCCCGACCAGCAGCCGCCCACCAAGAAGAAGCGCATCCAGCGCGTCAAGCAGTGTCGCTGCATCTCCATAGACCTGGACTAGCATTGGACCTTCAACCCTAGACTCAGTAGTGCCAGTCCACTGGCGTAGAAAGAACCCAGAGACCTGGGGTCGAGTTTATATTTAACCCCGGACTCGTCCGGTCGGAGGACCCGGACTAGACGGACCAAGATCAGGTCTAGGACCACATCCATGCAAACACAGAAAGTCTCAACTTAACCCCCTTTGGATCCATCGAACGACTCGTGACTCGGATCAGTTAGGACTGGTTTGGCTGAACCAGACTTGTGACGGACCAGGACCAGGACCAGACTCGGACTCCAAGAATGACATGACTAAGGACCAGGTCAAAATGTTCTGAACCACCTAAAGGTACAACTGACTCGACTGCGAGAAAGACTTTGACGTTATGATCCAACGACTCATGACTCTGTTGACTAATGACTCAGATCAGTTAGTTCAGTTGAACCAGACTTATGACGGGGACCAGGACCAATAGGTTCCTCTAAACTAAGACCGGAGAAAGACTTGTACAATGAAGACTAGATGACATCGTTTCAAGTCCAGGTCTACATAAAGTCATGGACTCGAAATCTGAGGTCATGATCTAATGACTCGTGACTCGACTCTGTTGACTAATGACTCGGTTCAGTTAGGACTAGTTTAACTGAACTGGACTTATGACGCAGGACGGACCAGGACTAGACTTGGACTTAAATAATGACATGACATGACATGATGAGGACCAGGTCAAAATGTTCTGAACCACCTAAAGGTACAACCGACTCGACTGGATAAAGACTTGACGTTATGATCCAATGAGTCGTGACTCGACTGTTGACTAATGACTCGGTTCAGTTAGGACTAGTTTAACTGACCAGGACAAGACTCGGTAAATGACAGGGACCTGATTGAACAAGGTCAAGTCAAAATGGACTGGACTTCCTTAAAACTTGTAGTCAAATCCACATCCTTTGACCCAGGACCATGTTCCTCTAGATCAAGATCTTAAAGACTTGTACGACGACGACTCGACCTACTGACCCGGTTTACACGTCGAGTCTGGGATTCAACCTCCACGTTATCATCTAACGACTCGTGACCCGACACTGTTGACTGGTTCAGCCGAAACCAGACTCGTGACCGAGGACGGACCAGGACCTGACCGTCGACTCGGACCAGACCACGAACTGGACCAAGACTTGTATGAAGACCTGGTGAAGGTAAAGTCAGGGACGCCCATCATCCATCAGACGACCATCAACTGGAGTCATGTGACGAGTCGGAATCCACTGGACCTGGACCGTGACTCGAAAAAAACCCCCTTTTCCCAGAGTCCAGAGCGCCGCTGGCGCCGAGCGTGACCCACGACAGGCGAGAGAACTTTGAAGCTTCCAACGAGTTTGACACGTTCTTCAGCGGCTGGAGACTCGGAGCACGTTTCACGCACGACTTGTTGTTCCTCGGCTTCACTGAGGCAAGAAATAGTTGTCTTTGTTTCCTCTCCTCGACCGGATGTTTCCACCATGTGGAATTTGAAGCGGACCCTCGAGACCCCTTTGGTGATTATTGTTTGTTTGCTTGTTTGAACCTGGAGCTCTAGAGAAGCTTCTTGAAAACACCACAGAGATGAACATAGTTAATGACACGTGTAATAAACCTATGAACTTTGATGCCTTTTCTCTTTGAACTCCAGCAACACATGTATCAATAAAACCATGACGTTATAAGTCGCTTATATTTATTCATATTAACTCCAAAAATGACATTTATTGAGTTGTAAAAATGTCAGTTTAAGCGTAAATCATTCATTTTCTTTGCACCGAAAACCTGTTTAATTTCAGGATCATGTTCACGGATCGAGCTTCGACTAAAAGAAGTAAAAATAAACCATAGAGTTTGTGTTTTTAATCATTATTTTTAAAGTAAAGTCGACTGAAGCGTCTCGAGTCACAGACTCATTTAATGATGAGAGTAAATACAATTGTTTTTCAAAATAAAAGCCCTTTCAGAAAATATTAATCAATAGAATCGAAATAATATAAATAGTAAACAGTTTTAAACAATGAAATAAAATAAATAAAACGTTTTTTTGGTGATTTGTTGCTCAGTAATGATGGTTTAATTAACTATTTAATGAATTGATAATATTTGAAAGTATCTTGTTTAACGATGAATAAGAAATATTATTTAATTTGAGTGTAAATTAAATGATTTAATATTTATTATGATTATTATTACGATGACAACTCGTCACGACATCAGATGGTTCCACCTACCAGAGAGGGTTCCTGTGAGATCCTTCCAGGTGAGAAGATCCCGCTCAGACCTGCAGGAAGTTTCTAAGGAGGTCCGGGTGTCTTCGCTGCCCCTGCGACGAGAACACGGACGACAGCGATGGTTTGACAGCGATTGTTCTTTTAATCGATGAAATCTAAAACAATTCCACGAGGAGCAGCGACTCGACCTCTTCAGCTCGGGAGTAGAAAAGTTCTGGAGGTGTTTGGAGGACGTCATGCGTTGGAACCACACGTTGAAGAGAATCACTGGTGAAAATATATCTCAAGACGACTTTACAAAAATACAGCCTCAAAATAATCCATCGTGTTCCTGAAAATACATTTGGTTCTTAAATAGAAAATAAAAGCATCAACTTATTTCAACGCTCGTGGCGCAAAACAGTGCAAATCAACGTGTGAGGAGCAGAAGAACGTGAGAAGAACGTGAGAAGAACGTGAGAAGAACACAAGAAGAACACAAGAAGAACGTGAGAAGAATGTAAGAAGAACACAAGAAGAACGTGAGAAGAACATGAGAAGAACGTGAGAAGAATGTAAGAAGAACACAAGAAGAACGTGAAAAGAACACGAGAAGAACACGAGAAGATCACAAGGAGAACATGAGGAGACCATGAGGAAAACACGAGAAGAACACGAGAAGAACACGAGAAGAACACGAGAAGAACATGAGAAGAACATGAGAAGAACGTGAGAAGAACATGAGAAGAACGTGAGAAGAACGTGAAAAGAACACGAGAAGAACATGAGAAGATCACAAGGAGAACATGAGGAGACCATGAGGAAAACACGAGAAGAACACGAGAAGAACACAAGAAGAACACGAGAAGAACACAAGAAGAACACGAGAAGAACATGAGAAGATCACAAGGAGAACATGAGGAGACCATGAGAAGAACACGAGAAGAACATGAGAAGAACATGAGAAGAACATGAGGAGAACATGAGGAGACCATGAGGAGAACATGAGGAGACCATGAGAAGAACATGAGAAGAACACGAGAAGAACATGAGAAGAACATGAGAAGAACACGAGAAGAACACGTGAAGAACATGAGAAGAACATGAGGAGAACATGAGGAGAACATGAGAAGAACATGAGAAGAACATGAGGAGAACATGAGGAGAACATGAGAAGAACATGAGGAGAACATGAGAAGAACATGAGAAGAACATGAGAAACTAGAGCAGACGAGCGACTCCAGCAGCTTCACATGGTGTGTCACTTATGAGGGAAGTTTGTGTCGATTTGTCTGTTCATCTGTGTGTTATATGTGTGCGATTTGTCTGTTCATTTGTGTGTTATATGTGTGCGATTTGTCTGTTCATTTGTGTGTTATATGTGTGCGATTTGTCTGTTCATCTGTGTGTTATATGTGTGCGATTTGTCTGTTCATCTGTATGTTATATGTGTGCGATTTGTCTGTTTATCTGTGTGTTATATGTGTGCGATTTGTCTGTTCATCTGTGTGTTATATGTGTGCGATTTGTCTGTTTATCTGTGTGTTATATGTGTGCGATTTGTCTGTTCATCTGTGTGTTATATGTGTGCGATTTGTCTGTTTATCTGTGTGTTATATGTGTGCGATTTGTCTGTTCATCTGTGTGTTATATGTGTGCGATTTGTCTGTTCATCTGTGTGTTATATGTGTGCGATTTGTCTGTTCATCTGTGTGTTATATGTGTGCGATTTGTCTGTTCATCTGTGTGTTATATGTGTGCGATTTGTCTGTTCATCTGTGTGTTATATGTGTGTGATTTGTCTGTTCATCTGTGTGTTATATGTGTGCGATTTGTCTGTTTATCTGTGTGTTATATGTGTGCGATTTGTCTGTTCATCTGTGTGTTATATGTGTGCGATTTGTCTGTTCATCTGTGTGTCATATGTGGGCGAATTGTGAGCTCATTTGTGTGTTTATCTCTGTGTGCTTTGAACTGATTTGTGTGTTTGTGTACAATTTGTGAACTCATTTGTGTGTTTATTTAAGAGTTGATATGTGTTTAATTTGTGTGTTTATATGCGTGAGCTCATTTGTGTGTTCATATGTGTGAGCTCATTTGTGTGTTGATTTGTGAGCTAATAGTTGTATTAATATTTGTGTAAGTTTGTGTGCGCTTTGTGTGTGAGATGTGGTTTGTATTGATTTTTATGTTAGTATGTGTGAAAATTGTGATGTTTTTATATGTGATTTGTGTAACAGATGTTTGACTCTGAGCTCATTTGTGTGTTGATTTGTGAGCTAATATTTGTATTGGTTCGTGTGTAAGTTTGCGTGACATTTGTGAGCACATCTGTGTGTTTATTTAAGTGTTTATGTGTGTTGATTTGTGTTTTTATGTGTGAGATGTATGTGTAAGTCTGTGTGTAAGGCTGTGAGCTGATTTGTGTGTTAATATGTGAGTGAATTGTGTAAGTAAGTAAAAGTCATTTGTTGATTTGTTTTGTTGATTGATGTGTGATATGTGTTAGTCTCTGAGCTGATTTGTGTGTTGTTTTGTGAGTGAATTGTGTGTTGATATGTGTGTGAATTGTGTGTTGATATGTGTGTGATTTTTGTGTTGATCCATGTGTGACATGTGTTAGTCTCTAAGCTCATTTGTGTGTTGATTTGTGAGTGAATTGTGTGTTGATATGTGTGTGATTTGTGTGTTGATTTGTGAGTGAATTTTGTGTTGATTTGTGTGTTCTATATGTGTGTGATTTTTGTGTTGATCCATGTGTGATATGTATTAGTCTCTAAGCTCATTTGTGTGTTGATTTGTGAGTGAATTTTGTGTTGATTCTTGTGTTGATATTTGTGTGA
Source organism: Callionymus lyra (assembly GCA_016630915.1). Classification (NCBI taxonomy): domain Eukaryota; kingdom Metazoa; phylum Chordata; class Actinopteri; order Syngnathiformes; family Callionymidae; genus Callionymus; species Callionymus lyra. Next base: position 19,316,494 of record JACEEU010000020.1, read on the forward strand.
TTTGTTTGTTGATCCATGTGTGATATGTGTTAGTCTCTGAGCTGATTTGTGTATTGTTTTGTGAGTGAATTGTGTGTTGATATGTGTGTCATTTGTGTGTTGATTTGTGTGTTCTGCATGTGTGTGATTTTTGTGTTGATCCATGTGTGATATGTGTTAGTCTCTAAGATCATTTGTGTGTTGATTTGTGAGTGAATTGCGTGTTGATTTGTGTATTGATATTTATGTGATTTGTTTGTTGATCCATGTGTGATATGTGATAATGTGAGAATTGTGTGTTTATTTGTGTGTTGTTTTAAGTTGTGTTTGTGTGTAAAGAAACCCTATACCTCACACCCGTCCTTGACTCTGATTTCCTCCCGTTCACCGTCACTGACACTGAGGTTCATCAAAAGTCTTGTTTGTCTCTGGTGTTGTTGTTGTGTTGTTGTGTTGTTGTGTTGTTGTGTTGACATGATCCAGACACGACCAATCGATCCGTGATGCTAATCGTAGCACGTTAGCTGTGAAGCTCCACAGTGGAACCGTAGAGAGTCAGAACCAGAGGGTCCGACAGGAACCTCACGGACGGGGCCGCCGTAAATCCAACCGACCCCTGGAGTCCATCCTTAAACCTCAGGGGTTATGCCAGGCGGGAAGAATGAGGTCGACCTTTGACCCGAGACCCTCTCATCACTTTGGCGGTGTCAGCCGTGAACGTCTGGATGAAGCTCCTGGACTCAGCTGGACGAGCCGCCGGCCTCCTTCTGACGCAGACGCTCCTTCTGTGGAGCAAACGTCTCGTCACGTCGTGTTCTTGACACCTGTCAATCACCCGTCAATCACCCGTCAATCACCCGTCACTCACCAGGCTGTTGGCGTTGATCTTCTTCGTCTCCACCTTCTTCTCCGCCGTCAGCTTCTTGATGTTCTCCTGAGCCTCCTTCAACCTGCAGCCACGAGAACACGAGTCAGACCTCGGAAACAAATGTGTTTGTTCTATCCATTGTGTCGTCTCTGGCTGGATTGGTGGAGGTCGTTGACCTTGACCCAGAGACAACACAAGGGATACAACCAACATTTAAAATGATAAGGATTTATTTGATAGATTTGAGGGAAGAATTTAAACTTTAAATCAAAACATCTTAATCCAGATGATTATAACAACATGAATATATGAACAGAATATAACAACTTAAACTCTTAAGTTAAGTTAATATTACATTTGAAATTCACTTCAATTTCAAAGATGCTTCTTTCCTCACGTTTGTTGATTGAAAGAAAAAAGTTACTTCTCTTCCTTTATTGTTTCATTTTGAGTTTTAATGTTAAACATAAAATAATGAATCGATGACTTGAAATATTGTCAATATAATCAAATGTAAGTAAATATTGTCAGATATAAAGTGAGTGAAACAAAGTGATTGACAGGTGTGTTGATTTATATCCACAAACTACACTATTCTTTGTTTTATGTTGAGTTTTAGTTTCATAAAAACTGCAGTATAAGTAAAAAAATAAAATCATTTAATCAGAGGTAGAAGATGTGAAGAATAAAATCTGAGAAAATGTTATCAATGAAGTGTGCGTGATTTGTGTGTAATTTGTGTGTGATATGAACGGTTTTGTGTGTTCATTTTTGTGTGATATGAAGTGTTTTGTGTGTTGATTTGTGTGTGATATGAAGTGTTTTGTGTGTTGATTTGTGTGTGATATGAAGTGTTTTATGTGTTGATTTATGTGTGATATGAAGTGTTTTGTGTGTTGATTTGTGTGTGATATGAAGTGTTTTATGTGTTGATTTATGTGTGATATGAAGTGTTTTGTGTGTTGATTTGTGTGTGATATGAAGTGTTTTATGTGTTGATTTATGTGTGATATGAAGTGTTTTGTGTGTTGATTTGTGTGTGATATGAAGTGTTTTGTGTGTTGATTTGTGTGTGATATGAAGTGTTTTGTGTGTTGATTTGTGTGTGATATGAAGTGTTTTGTGTGTTGATTTGTGTGTGATATGAAGTGTTTTGTGTGTTGATTTGTGTGTGATATGAAGTGTTTTGTGTGTTGATTTGTGTGTGATATGAAGTGTTTTGTGTGTTGATTTGTGTGTGATATGAAGTGTTTTGTGTGTTGATTTGTGTGTGATATGAAGTGTTTTGTGTGTTGATTTGTGTGTGATATGAAGTTTTTTATGTGTTGATTTATGTGTGATATGAAGTGTTTTGTGTGTTGATTTGTGTGTGATATGAAGTGTTTTGTGTGTTGATTTGAGTGTGATATGAAGTGTTTTGTGTGTTGATTTGTGTGTGATATGAAGTGTTTTGTGTGTTGATGTGTGTGTAATATGAAGTTTTTTGTGTGTTGATGTGTGTGTGATATTAAGTGTTTTGTGTGTTGATTTGAGTGTGATATGAAGTGTTTTGTGTGTTGATTTATGTGTGATATGAAGTGTTTTATGTGTTGATGTGTGTGTGATATGAAGTGTTTTGTGTGTTGATGTGTGTGTGATATGAAGTGTTTTGTGTGTTGATTTGTGTGTGATATGAAGTGTTTTGTGTGTTGATTTGAGTGTGATATGAAGTGTTTTGTGTGTTGATTTGTGTGTGATATGAAGTGTTTTGTGTGTTGATTTGTGTGTGATATGAAGTGTTTTGTGTGTTGATTTGTGTGTGATATGAAGTGTTTTGTGTGTTGATTTGTGTGTGATATGAACCGATATGTGTGTTGATTTGTGTGTGATAGGAAGTGTTTTGTGTGTTGATTTGTGTGTGATATGAAGTGTTTTGTGTGTTGATTTGTGTGTGATATGAACCGATATGTGTGTTGATTTGTGTGTGATATGAACCGATATGTGTGTTGATTTGTGTGTGATATGAAGGGTTTTGTGTGTTGATTTGTGTGTGATATGAAGTGTTTTGTGTGTTGATTTGTGTGTGATATGAAGGGTTTTGTGTGTTGATTTGTGTGTGATATGAAGTGTTTTGTGTGTTGATTTGTGTGTGATATGAAGTGTTTTGTGTGTTGATTTGTGTGTGATATGAAGTGTTTTGTGTGTTGATTTGTGTGTGATATGAAGTGTTTTGTGTGTTGATTTGTGTGTGATATGAAGTGTTTTGTGTGTTGATTTGTGTGTGATATGAAGTGTTTTGTATGTTGATTTGTGTGTGATATGAAGTGTTTTGTGTGTTGATTTGTGTGTGATATGAAGTGTTTTGTGTGTTGATGTGTGTGTGATATGAAGTGTTTTGTGTGTTGATTTGTGTGTGATATGAAGTGTTTTGTGTGTTGATGTGTGTGTGATATGAAGTGTTTTGTGTGTTGATTTGTGTGTGATATGAAGTGTTTTGTGTGTTGATTTGTGTGTGATATGAAGTGTTTTGTGTGTTGATCTGTGTGTGATATGAAGTGTTTTGTGTGTTGATTTGTGTGTGATATGAAGTGTTTTGTGTGTTCATTTGTGTGTGATATGAACCGATATGTGTGTTCATTTGTGTGTTATATGAACTGTTTTGTGTGTTAATTTTTGTGTGATATGAACTGATTTGGGTGTTGATGTGTGTGTGATATGAAGTGTTTTGTGTGTTGATTTGTGTGTGATATGAAGTGTTTTGTGTGTTGATTTGTGTGTGATATGAAGTGTTTTGTGTGTTTATTTGTGTGTGATATGAACCGATATGTGTGTTCATTTGTGTGTTATATGAACTGTTTTGTGTGTTGATTTTTGTGTGATATGAACTGTTTGTGTGTTGTGTGTGGATATGAAGTGTTTTGTGTGTTGATTTGTGTGTGATATGAAGTGTTTTGTGTGTTGATTTGTGTTTGATATGAAGTGTTTTGTGTGTTGATGTGTGTGTGATATGAAGTGTTTTGTGTGTTGATTTGTGTGTGATATGAAGTGTTTTGTGTGTTGATTTGTGTGTGATATGAAGTGTTTTGTGTGTTGATTTGTGTGTGATATGAAGTGTTTTGTGTGTTGATTTGTGGGTGATATGAAGTGTTTTGTGTGTTGATTTGTGTGTGATATGAAGTGTTTTGTGTGTTGATTTGTGTGTGATATGAAGTGTTTTGTGTGTTGATTTGTGTGTGATAGGAAGTGTTTTGTGTGTTGATTTGTGTGTGATATGAAGTGTTTTGTGTGTTGATTTGTGTGTGATATGAAGTGTTTTGTGTGTTGATTTGTTTGCTCTATAAAGACAATGATCCATAATTATTGAGACATTAATATACAGTGAATAAACCACATGATTAAAATGATTAAAATGATGAAAAACATGTGATTCCACTGACAAATGAAAAATACATTTTTAAAACTGTGGTTCTAGGATCAGAAGTGATCATGTGATCATGTGATCATGTGATCATGTGATCATGTGATCATGTGATCATGTGATCATGTGATCATGTGATCATGTGTTAATCAGTTCTCGCACAAACACACGTTCTTTAAAGGCCAGTAAAGTCCAGTTGGTGGAACGCCGACCCCCGACCCGACGCCTCGGGTCAGACCCGGGCCTCGTAAATCCACAGGTTCTCACCCGGACCCCTGCTGACCCTGGAGCTCCAGGTCTGGACCAGCAACCCTGAAGAGACTCACTTCTCCTTGGAGATGTTCTGGCTCTGGCGCCTCCAGGTGTTCTTGAAGTCGTTGCAGAACTCGTACCAGAGCACGAACACGTGACCCGTGTTCACCTCCTTCTCCCCCGTCTTGGGTTTGACGCCGAAGAAGTTCACCATGTCCTGGAAGCTGGTTTTGAAGCAGAACCACACCATCACGTTAAGACACGAAACAAGTCAAAGGAGTTGTCGTCGCAAACATCTGCGCTGCAGGTCTGGAGGTCACGAGATGCTCCTCAGAAGAGATAGAAATCATCAAAGAGAAGGAACACGAAGAGAAAAGCTCATCGATTTGCTCATCAAATCAAACACGGATGATGTTTTGAAGACACACGTCTGGAGCTTCAATGACGACTCATCAACCAATGGTTGTCTCTGGATCAAAGTGACCTTGAAGACGTCTAGAGATAAGAGACGAAGATACGGGACGTCGAGCGTTTGAACAACAAACACCAAACCATTGAGATAAATTGAGCCTCGAACGATTAAAAATATCATCAACAATGTTTTTGGTAAATACACATTTTGAGCCTTCAACACTGAGCCTGGTTCTGCTCCAGGTTTCTGCGGTGTCTAAAAGATGCTACTCTAGAGCTCATGTGTGTCTTCAGTACGACGAACCTTTAGCCAATCAGGTGACGTCGTTCAAGCACATGGTCAGGAAGCAACATTTGTACGTTAGAAGACTTTAGACCCTGACATAGATCTGAAGACCCTGACATAGATCTGAAGACCCTGACATAGATCTGAAGACCCTGACATAGATCTGAAGACCCTGACATAGATCTGAAGACCCTGACATAGATCTGGAGACCCTGACATAGATCTGAAGACCCTGACATAGATCTGAAGACACTGACATAGATCTGGAGACCCTGACATAGATCTGAAGACACTGACATAGATCTGAAGACCCTGACATAGATCTGGAGACCCTGACATAGATCTGAAGACACTGACATAGATCTGGAGACCCTGACATAGATCTGAAGACACTGACATAGATCTGGAGACATAGATCTGAAGACCCTGACATAGATCTGGAGACCCTGACATAGATCTGGAGACCCTGACATAGATCTGGAGACCCTGACATAGATCTGGAGACCCTGACATAGATCTGGAGACCCTGACATAGATCTGGAGACCCTGACATAGATCTGGAGACCCTGACTTGGATCTGGAGACCCTGACTTGGATCTGAAGACCCTGACATAGATCTGGAGACCCTGACATAGATCTGGAGACCCTGACATAGATCTGGAGACCCTGACATAGATCTGAAGACCCTGACATAGATCTGGAGACCCTGACATAGATCTGGAGACCCTGACATAGATCTGGAGACCCTGACATAGATCTGGAGAAGACCCTGACATAGATCTGAGATAAGACCCTGACATAGATCTGAAGACCCTGACATAGATCTGGAGACCCTGACATAGATCTGGAGACCCTGACATAGATCTGGAGACCCTGACATAGATCTGGAGACCCTGACATAGATCTGGAGACCCTGACATAGATCTGGAGACCCTGACATAGATCTGGAGACCCTGACATAGATCTGGGAGACCCTGACATAGATCTGGAGACCCTGACATAGATCTGGAGACCCTGACATAGATCTGGAGACCCTGACATAGATCTGGAGACCCTGACATAGATCTGGAGACCCTGACATGACCCTAGATCTGAAGACCCTGACATAGATCTGGAGACCCTGACATAGATCTGGAGACCCTGACATAGATCTGAAGACCCTGACATAGATCTGGAGACCCTGACATAGATCTGGAGACCCTGACATAGATCTGGAGACCCTGACATAGATCTGAAGACCCTGACATAGATCTGGAGACCCTGACATAGATCTGGAGACCCTGACATAGATCTGGAGACCCTGACATAGATCTGAAGACATGAGATCTGGAGACCCTGACATAGATCTGGAGACCCTGACATAGATCTGGAGACCCTGACATAGATCTGGAGACCCTGACATAGATCTGGAGACCCTGACATAGATCTGGAGACCCTGACATAGATCTGGAGACCCTGACATAGATCTGGAGACCCTGACATAGATCTGGAGACCCTGACATAGATCTGGAGACCCTGACATAGATCTGGAGACCCTGACATAGATCTGGAGACCCTGACATAGATCTGGAGACCCTGACATAGATCTGGAGACCCTGACATAGATCTGAAGACCCTGACATAGATCTGGAGACCCTGACATAGATCTGGAGACCCTGACATAGATCTGGAGACCCTGACATAGATCTGGAGACCCTGACATAGATCTGGAGACCCTGACATAGATCTGGAGACCCTGACATAGATCTGGAGACCCTGATACATAGATCTGGAGACCCTGACATAGATCTGGAGACCCTGACATAGATCTGGAGACCCTGACATAGATCTGAAGACCCTGACATAGATCTGGAGACCCTGACATAGATCTGGAGACATAGATCTGGAGACCCTGACATAGATCTGAAGACCCTGACATAGATCTGAAGACCCTGACATAGATCTGGAGACCCTGACATAGATCTGGAGACCCTGACATAGATCTGAAGACCCTGACATAGATCTGAAGACCCTGACATAGATCTGGAGACCCTGACATAGATCTGGAGACATAGATCTGGAGACCCTGACATAGATCTGAAGACCCTGACATAGATCTGGAGACCCTGACATAGATCTGAAGACCCTGACATAGATCTGGAGACCCTGACATAGATCTGAAGACCCTGACATAGATCTGGAGACACGAGAGTGAGAAAACCTCACATCACAGCAGCACCACTGGGACCCGCGAGCGTCACAACAGAACCAGATGGATCACTGACACCAGTGGTACCGGCGAGTCCTGCTGACGCCCCTGTTCATCAGCAGTGTCACTTTTACGAGGGCGGCTCCGTGGGAACCTGAGCGCGACCCTCGACCTCCATCAGAGGAAGAGATGCTCCTGTGACTGACGTCCCAACAAATCATTGAAGACCCTCCTCACATCTACATCCAACATCTACTTCCTCCCCTCCTGGAGCTAGAAGAGTCTCCTACCGTTTCTCTGCCGAGTCGAGTCCTTCCTCCTCAGAACGATGGTCGCTCTGGGCTGAAAACAACAAGAGAGAGCGAGTGAGACACACACTGACACACACTGACACACACTGGCACACACTGACACACACTGACACACACTGACACACACTGACACACACTGACACACAGTGAACACAAACTGACACACACTGACACACACTGACACACACTGATGCACACTGACACACACTGACACACACTGACGCACACTGACACACACTGACACACACTGACACACACTGACGCACACTGACGCACACTGACGCACACTGACACACACTGACACACACTGACACACACTGATGCACACTGATGCACACTGATGCACACTGACGCACACTGACGCACACTGACACACACTGACACACACTGACACACTGACACACACTGACACACTGACGCACACTCTGACACACACTGACACACGCGCACACTGACGCACACCTGACACACTGACACACACTGACGCACACTGACACACACTGACGCACACCTGACACACACTGACGCACACCTGACACACACTGACGCACACTGACACACACCTGACGCACACTGACGCACACTGACGCACACTGACGCACACTGACGCACACTGACACACACTGACACACACTGACACACACTGACACACACTGACACACGCACACTGACCCCCCCAAATAGCACACTGACCAAAAAAAAAAAAAAAAAAAAAAACACACTGACACACACTGACACACACTGACACAAACTGACACACACCTGACACACACTGACGCAAACTGACACACACTGACACACACTGACACACACTGACGCAAACTGACACACACTGACACACACTGACACACACTGACACACACTGACGCACACTGACACACACTGACACACACTGACACACAAACACTCTTAAGTCAAAGTTGACATTTTTCATCATAAAGCTTCTTAATCACATGATGCAACAAACCTATTATTCTTGATTCAGTGACGATGTTCCTCCAATTTTTCAGGTTTATTATTTTTCAGTGAGTTTGTTTCTCACAATAATTCTTATATTTTGGCCATATTTGCATATTTTTGTTTAGTTTTTCATGCTTTTTTTCGTTGTAATAATTGTTATATATTTTTATTTTTTCAGGCTTATTATTTTTCAGTGTTTTTTTTTTTTTTTTTATCATTATCTTCCATTTTTTTCATGCAAATTTCTTTCTGTTTTTCACAATAATTATTCTATGTTGGGCGTATTATTTTTGTTTTGTTTTTCATGTTTTTTTTGGTTTATCGTTGTAATAATTGTTCTGTCGTTTTTTTGTTTGTTTTTTGTTCGGGATAATCTAATAAAAATGACTCATGCTTATTCATTTTTGTGAGTAAATTTAATTATTTTTATTTATGGTGTTAATTATTTTACAAAATCTTTCTTTCTTCCGTTTTTTTCAGGATCATTTACATCCATTTTTGGTGCAAATCAAATCTTTTAGATACGACAAAAGAAAGCGTCCCATTGGTTGATGTTCTAACTTGTCGTCCAATCAGCTGCAGCTATAAGACTCTACACACGTCTTGTGTAGAGTCGATAAAGTTGTTGTTATAGTTACACAAACAAATATTAAAAAACATGTTCGACAAAAGTCATGTGACGGAGTGAACCGATGACATCATCACTCCCCGACTCTAAACATCTATTGATAGTTTGAGTCCAAAAGTCAAATGTCACCTGACCTCACCTGTCAATCATGTCACTACGGTAACAAGGATGATAGGCTGACATCCATTTTTGAAGTCATGTGACCTAAACCTTTTTCCTTCGTGAGAAGCTCATCTTGATCACAAGCTTCAGGATCTGCTGATACCAAACGAGGGGGGACATGACTGACCCCTCCTCAGGGAGTCCAGGGTGGCGGCTCAGAGAGCAGGTAGGAACATGTACCTGAGGTTGAGCGAGGTCTGCAGGAGGCTCCATGGACTCCTGCCATGTGAACCTAAATTCAAGGCAGATGTGTGCGAGGCTGAGGTGCAAGAATTTATCTCGGGCCAGAGAGTTCCTGTGATCTCAGATTTATTGCATTTTTCCAGATTCATCCTTTTTTTTACAATGATGGGGGACCTGAAGATTTAAGAGCGGGAAGTCTCCCAAAAAATTGTTCAAAGGCCATTTTTGGGGGTCTTTGGGGAGATGGCGAGCTTAAGAATCTTAACCGAGCACCTCTTTGACTTTCACCCCTTTTTTCTCTTTAGGTACGACTAACCTAATGAAGGCGCCGACCCGCGGCGTTAATCTCGGCGGGGGGTCCGACCGGCGCCTGGGGTACCCCTCTGGAGCGAGGTGGCCCTGGAGGAGCAGGGCCCGGCTCGAGGATGTGTGAAGTTTCTCTTCCTCTCGTGTAAACATGAGACCAGTAGTCGCTGACGAGAAAGTTATGAGACGCGCCTGCTGAGCGTGACAATAAATGAGGCCTTTAAAAAAACCGACACACTTTTACAAACCGCCAGATAACAAAGACATGGATTCTAAGATGCCTGAGACTCCGGAGCGTTGCCTTCTCCTGCCCCTCGTCCGGCGCGAGGATGGATTTTAAAAAAAATCCCTCGTTAAAATGTGTTATTACTGATGTAGACGCTCATTAGAACCAGTGTGTTGTTGTTTCTGAGTCATCGACGGAGCTCAAGGCTGAGGTGAGACACTTCCTCCTCACACCAGATACCATGAGAGGACCTTCTTACTCACGCCGGGTCTCCAACACAACAAATATCTAAGTAAACAATCAAAACAATACTCAGATATATACTTAAAAGATCAAGATAACACGAGACAAACACAAGAGTCTCAGAGAATCAAGGACAAGAACGGATCAAAGTGTCATGAGATGTTTCTTGAAGGAGTCAGTAGATCATCAAACACAGAGATGTTTCTTGAAGGAGTCAGTAGATCATCAAACACAGATGTTTCTTGAAGGAGTCAGTAGATCATCAAACACTGATGTTTCTTGAAGGAGTCAGTAGATCATCAAACACAGAGATGTTTCTTGAAGGAGTCAGTAGATCATCAAACACAGATGTTTCTTGAAGGAGTCAGTAGATCATCAAACACTGATGTTTCTTGAAGGAGTCAGTAGATCATCAAACACAGAGATGTTTCTTGAAGGAGTCAGTAGATCATCAAACACAGATGTTTCTTGAAGGAGTCAGTAGATCATCAAACACAGATGTTTCTTGAAGGAGTCAGTAGATCATCAAACACAGAGATGTTTCTTGAAGGAGTCAGTAGATCATGAAACACAGATGTTTCTTGAAGGAGTCAGTAGATCATCAAACACAGATGGTTCTTGAAGGAGTCAGTAGATCATCAAACACAGAGATGTTTCTTGAAGGAGTCAGTAGATCATCAAACACAGGTGTTTCTTGAAGGAGTCAGTAGATCATCAAACACAGATGTTTCTTGAAGGAGTCAGTAGATCATCAAACACAGAGATGTTTCTTGAAGGAGTCAGTAGATCATCAAACACAGATGTTTCTTGAAGGAGTCAGTAGATCATCAAACACAGATGTTTCTTGAAGGAGTCAGTAGATCATCAAACACAGATGTTTCTTGAAGGAGTCAGTAGATCATCAAACACAGAGATGTTTCTTGAAGGAGTCAGTAGATCATCAAACACAGAGATGTTTCTTGAAGGAGTCAGTAGATCATCAAACACAGAGATGTTTCTTGAAGGAGTCAGTAGATCATCAAACACAGATGTTTCTTGAAGGAGTCAGTAGATCATCAAACACAGATGTTTCTTGAAGGAGTCAGTAGATCATCAAACACAGAGATGTTTCTTGAAGGAGTCAGTAGATCATGAAACACAGATGTTTCTTGAAGGAGTCAGTAGATCATCAAACACAGATGTTTCTTGAAGGAGTCAGTAGATCATCAAACACAGAGATGTTTCTTGAAGGAGTCAGTAGATCATCAAACACAGGTGTTTCTTGAAGGAGTCAGTAGATCATCAAACACAGATGTTTCTTGAAGGAGTCAGTAGATCATCAAACACAGAGATGTTTCTTGAAGGAGTCAGTAGATCATCAAACACAGATGTTTCTTGAAGGAGTCAGTAGATCATCAAACACAGATGTTTCTTGAAGGAGTCAGTAGATCATCAAACACAGATGTTTCTTGAAGGAGTCAGTAGATCATCAAACACAGAGATGTTTCTTGAAGGAGTCAGTAGATCATCAAACACAGAGATGTTTCTTGAAGGAGTCAGTAGATCATCAAACACAGGTGTTTCTTGAAGGAGTCAGTAGATCATCAAACACAGATGTTTCTTGAAGGAGTCAGTAGATCATCAAACACAGAGATGTTTCTTGAAGGAGTCAGTAGATCATCAAACACAGAGATGTTTCTTGAAGGAGTCAGTAGATCATCAAACACAGATGTTTCTTGAAGGAGTCAGTAGATCATCAAACACAGAGATGTTTCTTGAAGGAGTCAGTAGATCATCAAACACAGAGATGGTTCCAAAGCTTAGGAGCAACAGTCTGGAAGGATTTCTCTCCTCTGGTCCTGAACCGTGTGAGAGGAACCATCAGTAGATTCTGATCCACAGACCTCAGAGCCCGAGCTGGGGTGTAAGGCTGGATCAGATCACTGATGGAAGGTCTGACCATGAATAGATATGAAAGTAAGAACCAGAATTTTAAAATGATCCTGAAAGAAACTGGCAGCCAGTGAAGAGTTTGAAGGAGAAATGTGAGTTCTTCTACTAGAGCAAAAAAAAAAAAAAAAAAAAAAAAAAAAAAAAGGAAAAAAAAATTATTTAAAAAAAAAAAAAAAAAAAAAAAAAAAAAAAAAAAAAAGGGATTAAAAAAAAAAAACAAAAAAAAAAGAGAAAAAAGAAAAAAAGGGCCTTAAAAAAGAACAGAAAAGAAAAAAGAAGAAGAAAAAAGGGGTTCTACTAGGAGAACCAGAGAGTTGAAAGAGGGCTCAGGATTGTCATGTGCTTCAAAATATCCAAGAAGCTTCTTGAGAAGTTTTCAAAGACTTCACAGAGAGACGCCACGAAAGACCTGAAAGTCAGATCATAACGATGAACAATCATCTACATAGTCCTAAATGTTCCCGAACAAACACTAGCATTAATTATGAAGATACAAAATGTAGGGACAGAAAAAGTCACAGTCAAATGAAAGTTCCTGGAACAGTATGTCAGGAGATGTAACGAGACACTCCTGAATGACCAGTGTTTTTGGTTTCTCTTCTTGCTTTCCTCCTTTTGAGTGACGGCTGGAGATCCAACACGACAAATGAGTATAAAAGAAAAGTATTTATATTTATCATTTCTTTTATTAAACATGTTTTTTTATTTACCAGTCTGACTTTTGATGACACAAAAGTAAAAGGTTCAGAGTTCATGTTCATGGCGTCCCTCTATAAAAACTATAGTACTCACAGTGCCGTCTTGCACTTTAACCAAAATTCTTGACCGATGTTTGTACCAAATAAAATCTGTTCGAGGTCAGTAAGTAAAACCAGAATCATTACATAAGAATGAATAAGGCACACTATTCAGTGGGCTTTAAAGTCCGAAAAATACGGTAAATGTTCTGTTGTGTTATGGCTTTAATTTAGTACAATTTAGTATTTTGAGCTGGCGCTACAACAATATATATCTTTTGATAACTACTGGAAGGGCTTTGCTCTAATGGGATGTTTTTTTTAATTGAGACAAAACCCACCCCCACCCTTGTGGATATATAGCGGAACTGCAATAGAAAGATCATAAATATGCGACGTGTCACTCGTCGATGAATAGAAGTATCTGCAGCGAGGGGCTCCTCTTTTGGCCCCAAAAACACCGACACTCTCTGGGAAAACTCGTTTTTCTTTCCGTGACCAAAGGTGAGGATAGAAACAAAACAAGAAGCCGTGTCTGTTAAAGAGCGTAAGGAAGTGATTTAAACAAAGGAAGTGAGATCCACGAGCGTCACACTCGTCCTACTTTCCGTCTGAGGAACGTCTGAAGATTGTCTGAGGAACGTCTGAAGAACGTCTGAAGAACGTCCTCGGATCCACGAGCTCCGACGGCCTCGCGTCAGCACATGTTGAACATAAACTTTCCAGTGGAATACTTGTAAACCTCGCTTTCATAAACAGAATTCCTCAAGCTGTTGCCCATGCTCGGCCGAGGAGCGCAATCATCGTTCGTGATGATTCCATGACTTCAAAAGCTCAAAACAAAGCAACAGTTTCTCACATCAAAGGCTCGGCTTAAGGCTCTTAAATCGTGACTCACCAGTGAGTTATTGAACTTCTCACTCAGGTTAGTCAGATGACCGGAGATGCATGTGTTGGACACATTTTCACATTTCGGAATCGACCGAAAATGTTTCCAGAAAAAAAACGGATGATGAACTGACAGACCATCAGCTTGTAGAGGATAAGAAGCTCTCGGCGGGGATTCTGGACCCGCCCGGCTCAGAAGATAAAAACCTGAGACACCCCCTGATGCTCCTGAGAGTTGATCCGCAGACTATATCGGTGAAGATCTTTCCATTAGAAAGTCATGATTCCAGATCCGTGAAGTGATGAAGCGTCTTCATCGTGGTGGTCCAGGGTCTCCTCGATGGAGGCCCGACCCGGCTTTACAGAGGTGTCCTGCCGGCTTTATGACGGCCTGGACTACATGTTAGAGGAACCTGATCCCTTCCACAGACTGGATCGAGCGCCGACGCTCGGACACGATCGCGCTTCCTCCGTTTAAAAGGCTCCTGCTGGGTCTGTGAGTCGGATTCTTCTCCTATAAATCCTCTTCGCTCGGGAAAGTTTCATCCTTAAAGATTTTATTTGAGGTTTTTATAGAAGCAGCAACACTTGGTTTGAGATCATGTTTCAGCGGCTTCAGGATATATTGAATTCATTTTAGCATTTTTGATGTTGAAACTTGAAATTATTTGATTGACATGTTTTCTTTAGCATTTCCTTTTATTTATTATAATTCATTTGAATGATTTTTATATTTGAAGGTTTTTTTTTTTTTTAAATAATTGAATTAAAAAAAGGAAAATGATCCAAATATATATTTTATCTTTACTTATCGAGTCCAATCATTTTATTTTATTTTCTAACTTCGTAAATTCAATATATATTTGTTCCTCAAAGATAGAAACACTTGACCTGCTCTGAGATATTGTTTCTGTTTCAGTTGAATTTAACATGTTTAAATGATTTTAATTATTTCATTAAAATGTATGTATTTAAGAATTAAACATTTTCTAAATAAATGAATTTTTGTTTGATATTTTAATTTCAATAATTAAAAACAAAATTCTATATTTTTTTTTACCAATTCAATATGTTTGAAAATGTTCTCTCTGTTATATTCAATGTAAAGATGTTGGTATAAAGTCACAGCAGACATTACTAAAAGAGAACCGAGCGATTGAATCGTTTGTTCGTCTTGGTCACGTGATCGTCTGCGCGTCGCGTGATTGGCTGAAAATTTCCAAAAGTTCAATTCCGACGACCCTGACATCCACCTCCATATCTCCCTCACTAAGGAACGTTCCATCCTCGGAAGAATTTCTTTTAAGTTTTTTTTTCCAGACCAAACAAAAACACCTCGACCTGGTCTGAGGTCACGTCTCTCAAGATGAAAGTCTGCAGATAACGACCGGACTCACCGACAGACACAAACTCCTCCATCTTGTCTTTAAAGGGCTGGAGGTGTTCCTCCGACGAGTTGGCAGACACTTTTTCCACGTTCTTCTCACAGGCTGGGAAGAGAAGAAACGGCGGATCAGTGCCAGATGAGCAGAAGGAATGAGAAAACAAGGACAAACACAAACACAATCATTGAAGAATGTTGGATATTAGCGGTTATGAACACAAGTGCGTTGGGCTGCGACTGCGTGTCGGATCTGTTTGTTGTTTGTGGACGGCTTTCCTCGCGCTGCCAGAACCACCGACTCGCCGCATCTCAGAGGAAACAGGCGCGAGTGAACGCGTTCCAACACAACCTTTACCGTTTCCTGTGGACGCACTCCACGCAGACGCCTGCCGAAGGAACTCTGGCACGTTCCACCGACCTGTAAGTCATTAATGGCTGCAATAAATACCTCGGCTCTCGCGACCACGCGGCTAAATACTTCTGCAGAAAAAAACCAGCGGAGAATTAACAAGTCGCAGCTCGTTGCTTCACCGCGTTTCTCCTCCAGATCCTGGCTTCGCACGTGAAGCACCTGCAGCTCCGTCCAGATCGTAGCTGACGTTTATTGGCTGTTTTATTGATCCAGATTATTCAAGGACACCGATTCTATCCGTGGATGACTCGCTGATATCAAAGGCGTCTAAAGTAGAAGAAGCATCTCCAGGCGGCGCTCGTCCAAATGTGGTCCAGACAGAAAAGGCCACAAAGAGGAAGCACAAGATCTGAGCAGCTGGAAAATATAAAAGCTACAGCGACATGTTTTCAAATCTGAAAATATTCCTCATTAAAATGCAAAGAAGCTCATTTCTGTCTGCTTTAAAAACTCACTTTTTAAAATTCATCCTAAAACACTTTTATTCTTTATTTCTAATGATCTTAGATTAATTTAAATAGTTTTTATTTTGCTCTTGTTTTTCTTTTTACTTCAGAAATGTGTTTTCATTCGTGATTGTTTGTTCAAGTTATTCATTGATTTTCAACCACTTCATCCCTGATGTGGTCGCGGGGAGACTGGAGTCTATCCCAGTATCATAGGGCGAGAGGCAGGGGACACCTTGGACAGGACGCCAGCCTGTCTCAGGTCACACAAGGACAGACAACCATTCACACACACACTCATACCTATGGATCATTTCCCCAAGTTCTCAATCAACCTCTGTGTGTTTTTGGACTGTGGGAGGAAACTGGAGTTCCCGGAGTAAACCCACACATCACGAGGAGAACATACTAACTGCACACATAAAAATGTATCAAATGACTAAACATTAAATCAAGTTATTGTTATCCAGCGAGGGAGAATAACCATTTATAAATGAAAACAGATTATTGTTAACCACGGAGATATGATCACATTCTTTTATTTTGTAAAGAACAAGAGAATCTTTTTTTTTCTTTTTAGAATTATTACGAGCTTTAAAAAAAAATGAGGATTTTTGGCAGAACCCGATTTGAATTGATGTTGTTTTTTACTTGAATTCTTTGGGTTTTATTTGTACCTAGAAACACTATTTATGAAGTTCAATAAAACAAATGTATTAGCGAGAGCTTGGCAGCGACGGCGGCCTCTGAGTGAGTCCAGACCTGTGAGCTCAGGCAGCAGGTCTTGCCTCAAACTGACATTACAGGCCATTAAAAATCACAAAAGTGTCTGATTTGCCAACGTGATGAATGTTAAACCTGGAGCGGCTCTTCTGCGAATCATTAAACTCCTCTGAGCAGCAAATGAGCTCTGTTTCCTTTTATTTGATCCTGTTTCATTGGCTGTCCGGGCCTGTTAGAGCCTCATGTGCGGACGAGCCTCGATCACCATCCTCTTCGCATGAGCCCGGCGTACGAAAGAGAGGCAGATACGTAAGTGGTCGGGGCTGACTTCCTCTCAGGAGCACAGAGAGGTCGTCGCCCTCAACAGGAAGCCCCATCAGAAGAGGATCAGGTTTCTTGAGGAGCAGGACTGGACGACTGGACGACGCTGGAACGTCAATGTGTGCTGACGACAGAAAGAAGTCGCACACGCCGGCGCACACGTGGAGTCACATGGGCCAGTTTACATGAGGCCGTTTATAGTCATCAGGTTCTGAATCGGTTTCATTTTTAATTGGATTCAGAATCTGATCTTGAATCTTTACTTGTTTTTGTCTCCTCGCTTTAAAATCAGTTCTACTTCATGCATGTTCTGCCCTCTACAGGCTGTCACTGTGGACTGCCAGAGCACACGTTCGTAGAACCACAGTTACAACTGTAACCCTCCTGGACAGTTTTAATGTGAGAAAATAAACAAACAAACAAAAAACTTAAAGTAATAGTTGACCTAAAATTCAAAATTAACTAATTATCTACTCGCCCTCATGTCGACTAGAAGATGGGATTATTTTCAGAATATTTTTTTCTTTTTTTAGAGTTATAATGTAGACGAACATGTTTGTTCGATGACTGACTTTTCGCCTCGACAAGCCAAATAGTTATAAAAATATATACAGTATATTCAGATGTTTTTTGGGTGTCTTTTTTGGACGACCGACATTTGAACATCCTTTTCTGCTGATAACTACAGAAAAAAAGGATAAAAAAAAGACAAGATTAATCTGAAAATGTTCCCAACCTTTAGTCGACATGAGGGCGAGTAGAAAAACTATCACTCTCATGTCTCAAAGTGCAATATTATTGTAATTATACAACATTAACATAAAACCTTAATCTGGAGTCTATCCCAGTATCATAGGGCGAGAGGCGGGGGACACCCTGGACAGGACGCCAGTCTGTCTCAGGACACATAAAGACAGACAACCATTCACACACACACTCATACCTAAGGACAATTTCCCAAAGATCTCAATTCAACCTCTGTATGTTTTTGGACTGTGGGAGGAAACCGGAGTTCCTGTGAGGGGCTCCCTCCCGACCCGGAAGTGAACCAGCAACCTTCTTGCCGTGAGACGATCGTGCTAACCACGTTGAATGGATATTAGAAAGTGAATGAAACCAATTATACATACATCGTTCACCCAGTTCAATCCAACATCTTTACAAAGATTCAACCTTGAAGAATCTTGAAGTGTTTCCCAGACACGTGAGGCAACACTTCTGCTGCCTCACGCTCTCAGAACCTTCAACCCTCACTAATGTCACCATCAAACTGCTCCTGAACCTCCTCCATGACTGACTCCCATCAAAGTGTCCGAAACAATCTGTTAGCGGGGGCGCTTAAGTCGCTGAGATCCTTGTAACCACCAAGTGCCCCGACCTCTGACCCCAGGCTGGAGGGCAAAGACGCCGCAGTCGCCACCTCAGGATGGCGGCGAGGGGAGGGGGAGCCCCGACATCGCGGCCAAAGGCAGCGAGGTGTGAGTCGACGTCGGACACGATTTACAACGTGGATGGAAGCGATCTGCTGCTTAATTGAAGCCAGTCGCTCTCTCAGGCCCGGTTTATAAGAGCCGCATAAATATTTATTCATGTCGGCTGCAGAGGATAAAATGGTGGATGTCATAGGTGGACAAGCCTCCGCCATCCTTGATGTGATCGCCCGAGGACTGCCGTGGCTCCAGCGGCAGCAAACGGATCAAATAACGGGCCGTCGTGTTGCATTTATTGTCCTCGACGTCGTCCACTTTCTCCTCGTAAATGAGTGACAGCTTGAGGAGGGTCTGCGCTCGTGGAGTTTCTCCCCCGGGCTCGGAGACGAGCGGCGCTTTAACGGCGATTTGAAAGTCGTAGGGGAGCAAATGTAATTGCTTTCATATGCCGTGTTATTGCTTGATTTAAATAACCACAGACACCCGGGGGGCACCGGGGGGCACAGAGGGGCAGAGCCTTTAACCTCCGCATGGCCGACACGACTCGCTGCCGAGACTTTTAGGGTCTTTAGCCTCGACGTGTTTGTCTGCTCACTTTAAAATATCATTTGTTCATGTTTTCAATGACTCACAAATGAACTAAAATATGAAAAAAGTAATAATAGAATGTTGTGTTGGGCTTGTTCCTACTTGTTAACGATTAACTTAAGTATTTTCATTTTGATTATAGACCCATTAACACGGTCTAGCACTGACAGTTATGACACTAAAGTTTAATGCTGTGTAAGGATGTAAGAAAATACCGATTTGAAAATATTAATATCTTGAACGTCATTTTTTATCAAGATTCTTTATCAATCTTTAACAGCAAAGTATGTGTGTATAATAATAATAATAAAAATATAATAAAACATTTTTCAACTTTACAAAAACATAAAATATATAAAATATTCACGGTGTTTGTTCATTTTTGTGTTGCAATTCAATTTACTGCATTTAATAACTCCTCAGCAGCTTAAGTAACAATGAAATCCTGTGAGATCCAGACGCTGACTGAGGACGAGAGGATACAGTGATATGTGTTACTACACTATCACAACACCAGAGTCAAGTACTGGACAATACTACACATATATACTTGTTACTACACTATCACAACACCAGAGTCAAGTACTGGACAATACTACACATATATACTTGTTACTACACTATCACAACACCAGAGTCAAGTACTGGACAATACTACACATATATACTTGTTACTACACTATCACAACACCAGAGTCAAGTACTGGACAATACTACACATATATACTTGTTACTACACTGTCACAACACCAGAGTCAAGTACTGGACAATACTACACATATATACTTGTTACTACACTATCACAACACCAGAGTCAAGTACTCGTCAATACTGCACATATATACTTGTTACTACACTATAACAACACCAGAGTCAAGTACTCGTCAATACTGCACATGTACTTGTTACTACACTATCACAACACCAGAGTCAAGTACTCGTCAATACTGCACATATACTTGTTACTACACTATCACAACACCAGAGTCAAGTACTCGTCAATCCTGCACATATATACTTGTTACTACACTATCACAACACCAGAGTCAAGTACTGGACAATACTGCACATATACTTGTTGCTACACTATCACAACACGAAGAGTCAAGTACTCGTCAATCCTGCACATATATACTTGTTACTACACTATCACAACACGAAGAGTCAAGTACTCGTCAATTCTGCACATATATACTTGCTACTACACTATCACAACACGAAGAGTCAAGTACTCGTCAATACTACACATATATACTTGTTACTACACTATCACAACACCAGAGTCAAGTACTGGACAATACTACACATATATACTTGTTACTACACTATCACAACACCAGAGTCAAGTACTGGACAATACTACACATATATACTTGTTACTACACTATCACAACACCAGAGTCAAGTACTCAACAATACTACACATATATACTTGTTACTACACTATCACAACACCAGAGTCAAGTACTCGTCAATACTGCACATATACTTGTTACTACACTATCACAACACCAGAGTCAAGTACTCGTCAATACTGCACATATATACTTGTTACTACACTATCACAACACCAGAGTCAAGTACTCGTCAATACTGCACATATATACTTGTTACTACACTATCACAACACCAGAGTCAAGTACTGGACAATACTGCACATATATACTTGTTACTACACTATCACAACACCAGAGTCAAGTACTCGTCAATACTGCACATATACTTGTTACTACACTATCACAACACCAGAGTCAAGTACTCGTCAATACTGCACATATACTTGTTACTACACTATCACAACACCAGAGTCAAGTACTCGTCAATACTGCACATATATACTTGTTACTACACTATCACAACACCAGAGTCAAGTACTCGTCAATACTGCACATATATACTTGTTACTACACTATCACAACACCAGAGTCAAGTACTGGACAATACTGCACATATATACTTGTTACTACACTATCACAACACCAGAGTCAAGTACTGGACAATACTACACATATATCCTTGTTACTACACTATCACAACACCAGAGTCAAGTACTCGTCAATACTACACATATATCCTTGTTACTACACTATCACAACACCAGAGTCAAGTACTGGACAATACTACACATATATACTTGTTACTACACTATCACAACACCAGAGTCAAGTACTCGTCAATACTGCACATATATACTTGTTACTACACTATCACAACACCAGAGTCAAGTACTCGTCAATACTGCACATATATACTTGTTACTACACTATCACAACACCAGAGTCAAGTACTGGTCAATACTGCACATATATACTTGTTACTACACTATCACAACACCAGAGTCAAGTACTCGACAATACTGCACATATATACTTGTTACTACACTATCACAACACCAGAGTCAAGTACTGGACAATACTACACACATATACTTGTTACTACACTATCACAACACCAGAGTCAAGTACTCGTACAATACTGCACATATATACTTGTTACTACACTATCACAACACCAGAGTCAAGTACTGGACAATACTACACATATATTGCTTGACTACACTATCACAACACCAGAGTCAAGTACTCGTCAATACTGCACATATATACTTGTTCCTACACTATCACAACACCAGAGTCAAGTACTGGACAATACTACACATATATCCTTGTTACTACACTATCACAACACCAGAGTCAAGTACTCGTCAATACTGCACATATATACTTGTTACTACACTATCACAACACCAGAGTCAAGTACTGGACAATACTACACATATATACTTGTTACTACACTATCACAACACCAGAGTCAAGTACTGGACAATACTACACATATATACTTGTTACTACACTATCACAACACCAGAGTCAAGTACTGGACAATACTACACATATATACTTGTTACTACACTATCACAACACCAGAGTCAAGTACTGGACAATACTACACATATATACTTGTTACTACACTATCACAACACCAGAGTCAAGTACTGGACAATACTACACATATATACTTGTTACTACACTATCACAACACCAGAGTCAAGTACTGGACAATACTACACATATATACTTGTTACTACACTATCACAACACCAGAGTCAAGTACTGGACAATACTACACATATATACTTGTTACTACACTATCACAACACGAAGAGTCAAGTACTGGACAATACTACACATATATACTTGTTACTACACTATCACAACACCAGAGTCAAGTACTCGTCAATCCTGCACATATATACTTGTTACTACACTATCACAACACCAGAGTCAAGTACTGGACAATACTACACATATATACTTGTTACTACACTATCAAAACACCAGAGTCAAGTACTCGTCAATACTGCACATATATACTTGTTACTACACTATCACAACACCAGAGTCAAGTACTGGACAATACTACACATATATACTTGTTACTACACTATCACAACACCAGAGTCAAGTACTCGTCAATACTACACATATATACTTGTTACTACACTATCACAACACCAGAGTCAAGTACTCGTCAATACTGCACATATATCTTGTTACTACACCAACACGATGAATCTCATCCTTGTATCATGATATCAACACACACCTCTAGTGCAGTTTTAACTGTAGTGTGTCATGAAGAAATGTACTGTGTGTGTAACTCTGTTCTTATGTAACTGACTGTGACTCTCAAGGGTTTTATATACAGTAAAACAAATATGTATTTATATTTGTGATAAAGTTAAGCTTATAGACACATTTTGTTGTAATTATTTCTAACTTTTTCATCCCAGTTTAAATATTTTCTATTAAAAACTTCTTTTTTTTTATTAATTAATCAATTGGTTTCTCCTCTGACTGTGGGCACAGATTCATGTGAGTCACTCATGTGAAGATCATTACTTGTGAGGTCCTTCTTCAGTTTCCTGATGTCCTTGTGCAGGTCTTCAAACTTGACCTGCGAGGCCTGGAACAGGTCCTGTGGTTCTGGGAGAGGGAAGACGCTCTTCTCTGTGCCGGCGTGCTGGAAGAAAACACTCCACTGACTCCCCGTCGAAGATAAACCCTCGTGACGACGTCATACCTTGTCGAAGTTCCTCAGGAAGTACAAAACCACGTAATCCATGAGGTTCATTCGATTGTCCTGAGGAGGAGCATCAGAATGTTAGATGTTATGAAGCGGTCAGAACAGGATCAGGAAGGTTTTGGTCTCACCCTGCTCTTCACGTCCTTCAGTTTGGGTAGAATCTCCAGCGCGAAGCCGTCGGCTTGACCTCGAGTCCGGTTTCCTCCGTTCATGTAGTTTCCAAAAGCCAGGACCAGACCCATGATGTCCCGCAGGTGCTCACACTCTTGCAAGTCCTAGAACACACACACACACACACACACACACACACACACACACACACACACACACACACACACACACACACACACACACACACACACACACACGAATAAAGACCAAGAACATCTTATTCTTCTGATGACATAAAAACGTTTTGTATTTACCAGGTGTGTGTTTTTACGCAACAATCATGCTTTTATTATTTGCTGTTATTTTGTAGAGGTTTAATTAAACATTGATACACTGCAATATTGCAATATTTTTACGATGTTGTATTAACATTCAACATCACGGTATCAACTTTTCATTAACAATCAACATATTTGTTCAGGCTTTTCCTTGATTTTCTGGAACTCCTGTTGTGTTATCAGTTTTATCTTGACCTTTAAAGTATATATTTTATTGAATATTGTTTTGATTGTTTAAGCGCTTTGTGACCCTGGTCTAGAAAAGCGCTATATAAATAAAATTACTTACTTACTTCATTTTAAACATCTTTTTTTCTTCATTAGTTTATCCTTTAAATCTTGTTGTCATATGTTTCATACTGACTACTTTACTATATATACAATTTTCCTACAGTAAAGGTTTTTAAAAAAAACTTAAAAATATCTTTGATCCAACAGCAATATATTGCATCGTGATACGTATCTTATGTCCAGATTATTAAAAAAAATTGCATCCCTTGTGTTTTATATTAAAAAACATCTTGAAAATCTTAAAATGAAAAAAAAAACACTTTTTATTGTAGATTGTTTCAGTTATAAGAACAAAAAAAAGGTCAAATCATTTGTTCTTTAACAACACAATACACTTGTGTACCTTGACGATGAGCTGTCGTTTGTAGTCCAACAATTAACACACTACACACACATGACAACTTTACACACACTGTGCCAACAACTGCCTCATCTTAACCAGGGGGTCTGCGCCCCTTCATTTATCATCAAAGTTTCAAGGGAGTCCATTTTTAAGATTAAGAACAAAGATAATCACTTAAAATGCTATTATTTATATCGTTTTGATGGATGGATGAACTACTGAACGACCCTCCAGCCTGCGGCCCAGAAGCGTTGACCTCTGGTGACCCCTCTTCTAAACAATGTTACCCACGAGTGTTGATTGTGGTCCACAGGACTCAACATCATCTTCTTACTTTGCAGGCACCGAAGATGACGTTGACCTTGCGACGGATGGAAGCGATGGTGTCCTGGAACACCGTCTGGAAGATGATACACTGGGCTCGGCCCGAGAAGTCTGGAATCTGCGAGAGCTCGTAGAGGAACCTGCAGAAGAGATGGTCGTGGGGGGGGTCAGGTTGAGATTGGAGTGTGATCCGTTACGACAGAACTAAACAAAACGTCCGACAGGACCGACTATTTTGGTTCCGTTTCCAGGCGGCGCCGCGGCCGTTCACAGGCAGCCAGGCAGCTGACAGGCCTGAGCGGTGCTGCTCGGCTGAGTCTGAAAAGGTCCGCGGGGTCGAGGCGGAGGAGCCGCCGTGATCAAAGATAACTCGGGCCTGATGCGGAATGACTTGTGTAAACAGAGCCGGTAACATCCTGCGTGATTAGGACTCGCCGACGCTGAGACGGGACGACGCGGGACGACGTCGTGACAGATCCGGTCAAACATGGCAGTGGTCCGGGCTTGAGGGGCCGAGACCTCCTTAATGGGCCCGGACCACTTAAACCCTGACAGGATGGAACTACTGGAGCAAGATGCAGGTTTCGCTCACACGGCAGTGGAAGTTCACGCGGGATTTATAAACACAATTAAAATGATTTAAAGGGACAATTGTCTGACGACCTTATGCAGCACAAATGATCTTTAATGACGTTTGTGTTGTGACTTATTTAATCATGTTTTCATGTCCTCTTTGAAATGAACGTTTGAATAGAAGACACTTTAATCGTCTAAAACAACAACATCGGTTAATAAAAAACTCATCATTCACTAACTTTCACAACGTTTTTGAAGCAAACACAGTAAGAAACACATTGTTGCTCCGCTGTCGGCTCTGAGATAAACTGATCCTGTAGAAAAAGTTGTGATTATTAATATATCATATAATATATAATAATATAATAATATTAATATTTGTTGTCTTCAGAAGAAGCACAAGTTCCGCCAAAAAAAAATGAAATTGATTAAATAACTTAAATATGATTTCATTCGTTTAGGTCAAAGTTACAAAGCAGCTCATTTAGTTGTAATAAAACAATGCAAAGTTAAAGACAAAAATGCTAACTTTCTAGACGACTGTTACGTTTTACGCTTTCAGGTAAACACTGTTTAAAAAAGTGTCAAACTTAACCCCACAAGGGTCCAGAACCTTCCATCAGTGTCAGTCAGGAGTCCAAACTAAACTCTGATTCAACCTAACAGAGACGCATGAGTCTCTTTTTGTCTTTTCGTTCTTTCGCCTCAATTTATGACGCCTGCACCGTGTCCTGCCGCAAGAAGCTGCAGCGCATCCTGAGAGCAGCTGAGACCATCACTGGTGTCTCCTCTCCCCTCCTGGACATTTATAACACCCATCACCAGTAGGACCATCAGGATCACTGGTGTCTCCTCTCTCCTCCTGGACATTTATAACACCCATCACCAGTAGGACCATCAGGATCACTGGTGTCTCTCTCCTCCTGGACATTTATAACACCCATCACCAGTAGGACCATCAGGATCACTGGTGTCTCCTCTCCCCTCCTGGACATTTATAACACCTGCATCACCAGGAGGACCATCAGGATCACTGGTGTCTCCTCTCCTCCTGGACATTTATAACACCTGCATCACCAGTAGGACCATCAGGATCACTGGTGTCTCTCTCCTCCTGGACATTTATAACACCTGCATCACCAGTAGGACCATCAGGATCACTGGTGTCTCCTCTCCTCCTGGACATTTATAACACCTGCATCACCAGTAGGACCATCAGGATCACTGGTGTCTCTCTCCCTCCTGGACATTTATAACACCTGCATCACCAGTAGGACCATCAGGATCACTGGTGTCTCTCTCCCTCCTGGACATTTATAACACCTGCATCACCAGTAGGACCATCAGGATCACTGGTGTCTCTCTCCTCCTGGACATTTATAACACCTGCATCACCAGTAGGACCATCAGGATCACTGGTGTCTCTCTCCTCCTGGACATTTATAACACCTGCATCACCAGTAGGACCATCAGGATCACTGGTGTCTCTCTCCTCCTGGACATTTATAACACCTGCATCACCAGTAGGACCATCAGGATCACTGGTGTCTCTCTCCTCCTGGACATTTATAACACCTGCATCACCAGTAGGACCATCAGGATCACTGGTGTCTGTCTCTCCTCCTGGACATTTATAACACCTGCATCACCAGTAGGACCATCAGGATCACTGGTGTCTCTCTCCTCCTGGACATTTATAACACCTGCATCACCAGTAGGACCATCAGGATCACTGGTGTCTCTCTCCTCCTGGACATTTATAACACCTGCATCACCAGTAGGACCATCAGGATCACTGGTGTCTCTCTCCTCCTGGACATTTATAACACCTGCATCACCAGTAGGACCATCAGGATCACTGGTGTCTCTCTCCTCCTGGACATTTATAACACCTGCATCACCAGTAGGACCATCAGGATCACTGGTGTCTCTCTCCTCCTGGACATTTATAACACCCATCACCAGTAGGACCATCAGGATCACTGGTGTCTCTCTCCTCCTGGACATTTATAACACCTGCATCACCAGTAGGACCATCAGGATCACTGGTGTCTCTCTCCTCCTGGACATTTATAACACCTGCATCACCAGTAGGACCATCAGGATCACTGGTGTCTCTCTCCCTCCTGGACATTTATAACACCTGCATCACCAGTAGGACCATCAGGATCACTGGTGTCTCTCTCCTCCTGGACATTTATAACACCTGCATCACCAGTAGGACCATCAGGATCACTGGTGTCTCTCTCCTCCTGGACATTTATAACCTGCATCACCAGTAGGACCATCAGGATCACTGGTGTCTCTCTCCTCCTGGACATTTATAACACCTGCATCACCAGGAGGACCATCAGGATCACTGGTGTCTCCTCTCTCCTCCTGGACATTTATAACACCTGCATCACCAGTAGGACCATCAGGATCACTGGTGTCTCTCTCCTCCTGGACATTTATAACACCTGCATCACCAGTAGGACCATCAGGATCACTGGTGTCTCTCTCCTCCTGGACATTTATAACACCCATCACCAGTAGGACCATCAGGATCACTGGTGTCTCTCTCCTCCTGGACATTTATAACACCCATCACCAGTAGGACCATCAGGATCACTGGTGTCTCTCTCCTCCTGGACATTTATAACACCTGCATCACCAGTAGGACCATCAGGATCACTGGTGTCTCCTCTCCTCCTGGACATTTATAACACCTGCATCACCAGTAGGACCATCAGGATCACTGGTGTCTCTCTCCTCCTGGACATTTATAACACCTGCATCACCAGTAGGACCATCAGGATCACTGGTGTCTCTCTCCTCCTGGACATTTATAACACCTGCATCACCAGTGGACTCAGGATCACTGGTGTCTCTCTCCTCCTGGACAT
The DNA here is from genome assembly GCA_016630915.1 of Callionymus lyra. NCBI lineage: Eukaryota > Metazoa > Chordata > Actinopteri > Syngnathiformes > Callionymidae > Callionymus > Callionymus lyra. Next base: position 19,344,709 of record JACEEU010000020.1, read on the forward strand.
TTATAACACCTGCATCACCAGTAGGACCATCAGGATCACTGGTGTCTCTCTCCTCCTGGACATTTATAACACCCATCACCAGTAGGACCATCAGGATCACTGGTGTCTCTCTCCTCCTGGACATTTATAACACCTGCATCACCAGGAGGACCATCAGGATCACTGGTGTCTCCTCTCTCCTCCTGGACATTTATAACACCTGCATCACCAGTAGGACCATCAGGATCACTGGTGTCTCCTCTCCTCCTGGACATTTATAACACCTGCATCACCAGTAGGACCATCAGGATCACTGGTGTCTCTCTCCTCCTGGACATTTATAACACCTGCATCACCAGTAGGACCATCAGGATCACTGGTGTCTCTCTCCTCCTGGACATTTATAACACCTGCATCACCAGGAGGACCATCAGGATCACTGGTGTCTCCTCTCTCCTCCTGGACATTTATAACACCTGCATCACCAGTAGGACCATCAGGATCACTGGTGACCCCACTCACCGTCCCACATCCTGCTGCTGTCAGGCAGAACATTTTTTAACATTTCCAGTATCCAAAATATATGTCTTATCTCATCTAAAACACTTGACTGGTCACCATAGCGACGTGTACTTGATTACATGTTGTAAGTCATGGCTCCTCTAAACAGTCGATAAGAAGAAGAAGAACCGAACTCACTGCTCAGGCTTGTCCAGAAGCTTCTTGTCGTCTTCCTTCGACGTCTCGAAGTGTCTCTTGATCTTGTCCAGCTCGTCCTTGGTGGCTCGCTGCGGCACAGCAGGAGATGAAGCCGTGAGGAGAACATTCACGTCGAAACTCAAGTCTTGGTCGCACTCACGTTCTCGTAGAGCGCCTCGATGGTCTCCAGGTCCACCACGGAGTTGTCCACCGTGAGCATGGCTGCCGTGGAGACACAGAGTTATTCGACGGTTCCAGTGAAGCTTCGGAGACGCCGTTAACTTTTACGCGTGTTTGAAACACTAACTTTTGTTTTAGACGGTGATGGACGACAAGATTTTGTTATGGGATCAGAGGTTCAAGGGTGAAAGGATGGGGATATTTCATCCCGACCCAGAGACAACACAAGGGATAGAACAAACACATTTTTTTCCGGGCCTTTGGGTCACCTTGACCCTGAGATTACACAAGGGTTAGGAATGCAAGTGAAACATTCCAGAGACCGTCTGTGATCACGATTGTATTTGTTAATAATAGCTCAGACGGTCGAGCCTGAGGTCGCTGGTTCGACCTTGAGCAAGACATTTAACCCTTTATCGAACCTCAGGTGCGTGACCTTGTGACTTTAGGTGCCGCATTGGATTCTATTCGTTCATCTCCGCTCCAAAGCCATGAACTGATCAAGAATCTACTTCTGAAACAAGTAAATATTTACAAGTTCAGTAGCAAAGAAGAGTTTGAATGTAATGATCACTTTTTAAGTTGAAAATATTTAATTTGATTGAAGCAACTTGTTGAAAACATTCTCGATTGATTAAAAAACGTTATTCTTTAATGGAACCATAAAGACTCAAACCTCCTCCACACACACGAGCCTCTCACCAGCAGCTAAACCACACACCAGTGTAACGACTTCAGGACGAGGGTTCGTCGCGAGGCTCAATAAAGGAATGAGTTCAGGAACACGACGCTGGTGAAAGTGACTGTGATGGTGTCACACAAACATCTGAGCCTCAGGCTCACTTCACGGGGCGAGCAGAGAGTCAAGTAGACCTTCATGTTGGCGACCTATAGAGATGTCGGTGTTTAAGATAAGATAAGATGTCAAGAGTCAAACTGATGCTGAAGAAAATGAATTTGTTGAGAGTAATAAACAGAAATCATTAAGATAAGTTGAGAATGAAAAAGACTAAATCAATATTTTGGCCCATTTGTATCATTAAGTTGAGAATGATTGAGATGAATGACTTTCTTTGATTCATGTTTTTGCTTTGTTGGATTTCAGTTAAAAATTGTTTGATTATAGTTGAAAATTGTTTGATTATAGTTGAAAATTGTTGATTATAGTTGAAAATTGTTTGATTATAGTTGAAAATTGTTTGATTATAGTTGAAAATTGTTTGATTATAGTTGAAAATTGTTTGATTATAGTTGAAAATTGTTTGATTATAGTTGAAAATTGTTTGATTATAGTTGAAAATTGTTTGATTTTAGTTGAAAATTGTTTGATTATAGTTGAAAATTGTTTGATTATAGTTGAAAATTGTTTGATTATAGTTGAAAATTGTTTGATTATAGTTGAAAATTGTTTGATTACAGTTGAAAATTGTTTGATTATAGTTGAAAATTGTTTGATTATAGTTGAAAATTGTTTGATTATAGTTGAAAATTGTTGATTATAGTTGAAAATTGTTTGATTATAGTTGAAAATTGTTTGATTATAGTTGAAAATTGTTTGATTATAGTTGAAAATTGTTTGATTATAGTTGAAAATTGTTTGATTATAGTTGAAAATTGTTTGATTATAGTTGACAATTGTTGATTATAGTTGAAAATTGTTTGATTATAGTTGAAAATTGTTGATTATAGTTGAAAATTGTTTGATTATAGTTGAAAATTGTTTGATTATAGTTGAAAATTGTTTGATTATAGTTGAAAAT
>JACEEU010000020.1:19352326-19402637 GCA_016630915.1 Callionymus lyra
CAGGCCCGTCCTCGCTCATACCACGACACCACCGGGTCCAGGCCCGTCCTCGCTCATACCACGACACCACCGGGTCCAGGCCCGTCCTCGTTCATACCACGACACCACCGGGTCCAGCAGGCCCGTCCTCGCTCATACCACGACACCACCGGGTCCAGGCCCGTCCTCGTTCATACCACGACACCACCGGGTCCGTCCTCGTTCATACCACGACACCACCGGGTCCAGGCCCGTCCTCGCTCATACCACGACACCACCGGGTCCGTCCTTGTTCATACCACGACACCACCGGGTCCAGGCCCGTCCTCGCTCATACCACGACACCACCGGGTCCGTCCTCACTCATACCACGACACCACCGGGTCCGCCCCCACTCATACCATCACACCACCGGGTCCGCCCTCACTCATACCACGACACCACCGGGTCCAGGCCCGTCCCCACTCATACCACGACACCACCGGGTCTGTCCTCACTCATACCACGACACCACCGGGTCCGCCCCCACTCATACCATGACACCACCGGGTCCGTCCTCACTCATACCACAACACCATCGGGTCCGTCCTCACTCATACCACGACACCAACGGGTCCGTCCTCACTCATACCACGACACCACCGGGTCCGCCCCCACTCATACCATGACACCACCGGGTCCGTCCTCACTCATACCACTACACCATCGGGTCCGTCCTCACTCATACCACGACACCATCGGGTCCGTCCTCACTCATACCACGACACCACCGGGTCCAGGCCAGTCCTCGCTCATACCACGACACCACCGGGTCCAGGCCAGTCCTCGCTCATACCACGACACCACCGGGTCCGCCCCCACTCATACCATGACACCACCGGGTCCGTCCTCACTCATACCACGACACCGCCGGGTCCGTCCTCACTCATACCATGACACCACCGGGTCCGCCCGCCCTCATACCACGACACCACCGGGTCCGCGCCCGCTCATACCACGACACCACCGGGTCCGTCCTCACTTATACCATGACACCACCGGGTCCGTCCTCACTCATACCACGACACCGCCGGGTCCGTCCTCACTCATACCATGACACCACCGGGTCCGCCCGCCCTCATACCACGACACCACCGGGTCCGCCCCCACTCATACCATGACACCACCGGGTCCGCCCCCACTCATACCACGACACCACCGGGTCCGTCCTCACTCATACCACGACCCCACCGGGTCCGTCCTCGCTCATACCACGACACCACCGGGTCCGTCCTCACTCATACCACGACACCACCGGGTCCGTCCTCACTCATACCACGACACCACCGGGTCCAGGCCAGTCCTCGCTCATATCACGACACCACCGGGTCCAGGCCAGTCCTCACTCATACCACGACACCACCGGGTCCAGGCCCGTCCTCGCTCATACCACGACACCACCGGGTCCAGGCCCGTCCTCGCTCATACCACGACACCACCGGGTCCAGCAGGCCCGTCCTCACTCATACCACGACACCACCGGGTCCAGGCCCGTCCTCGCTCATACCACGACACCACCAGGTCCAGCAGGCCCGTCCTCACTCATACCACGACACCACCGGGTCCAGGCCCGTCCTCGCTCATACCACGACACCACCGGGTCCAGCAGGCCCGTCCTCACTCATACCACGACACCACCGGGTCCAGGCCCGTCCTCGCTCATACCACGACACCACCGGTCCAGGCCCGTCCTCGCTCATACCACAACACCACCGGGTCCAGCAGGCCCGTCCTCACTCATACCACGACACCACCGGGTCCAGGCCCGTCCTCGCTCATACCACGACACCACCGGGTCCAGCAGGCCCGTCCTCACTCATACCACGACACCACCGGGTCCAGGCCCGTCCTCGCTCATACCACGACACCACCGGGTCCAGGCCCGTCCTCGCTCATACCACAACACCACCGGGTCCAGCAGGCCCGTCCTCACTCATACCACGACACCACCGGGTCCAGGCCCGTCCTCGCTCATACCACGACACCACCGGGTCCAGCAGGCCCGTCCTCACTCATACCACGACACCACCGGGTCCAGGCCCGTCCTCGCTCATACCACGACACCACCGGGTCCAGGCCCGTCCTCGCTCATACCACAACACCACCGGGTCCAGCAGGCCCGTCCTCACTCATACCACGACACCACCGGGTCCAGGCCCGTCCTCGCTCATACCACGACACCACCGGGTCCAGCAGGCCCGTCCTCGCTCATACCACGACACCACCGGGTCCAGGCCCGTCCTCGCTCATACCACGACACCACCGGGTCCAGCAGGCCCGTCCTCACTCATACCACGACACCACCGGGTCCGCCCCACTCATACCACGACAAAGAACAACATCAATAATGAAAAAATGTGTGTCCACTGAAACAAGAAAAATATAAACGAGAGGCATAAATAATATAAGAAAATAAAAATTGTTTGATTATAGTTGAAAATTGTTTGTACATGAGTGATGTATACCAAACAAACATGTGTTTGTCTCAAAGTGTAAGACTGTTTAAAAACTAACAAATGTACCAAAACTGAAAGAACAAGGAGAGATTAAAACCAATAATAAAACAAGTTTTTTTTACCTTGTTGAATGTCTTTCATTTCCAGATGCAGGCTGGAGATGAGAATCCCGACTGCTTGCGAACGTTTCCCATCCAGCAGCTTGATTATCTGAAGGAGAAATGTTTATTAAAAGAGTCAAAATCACAAAGTACATTTCAGCTAATCAGGCTCGGACAGATTTATTCACATTACCAGGATTACACGTTATTATAACAGGAAATATCCTATTTTCACTTGGAGGGATTATGTAAGATTATACTTCACTCACAGTTTAAGTATCATCAAATTAGCCTCCGTGTGATTGGTCGGGAATCATGCAGCTTGTTGAGTACATTTACAGAAATGTACTCATTTGATTTTAAGATGCAGCTACAGGATTGTACCATTAATTAAAGTATCATCTACTTTGGACGGTTGAAGAAACATTCTTGACTTTCTGTACCATCGACCGCGTCTGAAAATAAACTGAGCGATGGATATGTAGCACAGCGACAGGTGTGGACAATACTACACATATATACTTGTTACTACACTATCGCAACACCAGAGTCAAGTACTGCACAATACTACACATATATACTTGTTACTACACTATCGCAACACCAGAGTCAAGTACTGCACAATACTACACATATATACTTGCTACTACACTATCGCAACACCAGAGTCAAGTACTGCACAATACTACACATATATACTTGTTACTACACTATCACAACACCAGAGTCAAGTACTGGACAATACTACACATATATACTTGTTACTACACTATCACAACACCAGAGTCAAGTACTGGACAATACTACACATATATACTTGTTACTACACTATCACAACACCAGAGTCAAGTACTGGACAATACTACACATATATACTTGTTACTACACTATCACAACACCAGAGTCAAGAACTGGACAATACTACACATATATACTTGTTACTACACTATCACAACACCAGAGTCAAGTACTGGACAATACTACACATATATACTTGTTACTACACTATCACAACACCAGAGTCAAGTACTGGACAATACTACACATATATACTTGTTACTACACTATCACAACACCAGAGTCAAGAACTGGACAATACTACACATATATACTTGTTACTACACTATCACAACCCCAGAGTCAAGTACTGCACAATACTACACATATATACTTGTTACTACACTATCACAACACCAGAGTCAAGAACTGGACAATACTACACATATATACTTGTTACTACACTATCACAACACCAGAGTCAAGTACTGGACAATACTACACATATATACTTGTTACTACACTATCACAACACCAGAGTCAAGTACTGGACAATACTACACATATATACTTGTTACTACACTATCACAACACCAGAGTCAAGAACTGGACAATACTACACATATATACTTGTTACTACACTATCACAACACCAGAGTCAAGTACTGGACAATACTACACATATATACTTGTTACTACACTATCACAACACCAGAGTCAAGTACTGGACAATACTACACATATATACTTGTTACTACACTATCACAACACCAGAGTCAAGTACTGGACAATACTACACATATATACTTTTTACGACACTATCACAACACCAGAGTCAAGTACTGGACAATACTACACATATATACTTGTTACTACACTATCACAACACCAGAGTCAAGTACTGGACAATACTACACATATATACTTGTTACTACACTATCACAACCCCAGAGTCAAGTACTGGACAATACTACACATATATGCTTGTTACTACACTATCACAACACCAGAGTCAAGTACTTGACAATACTACACATATATACTTGTTACTACACTATCACAACACCAGAGTCAAGTACTGGACAATACTACACATATATACTTGTTACTACACTATCACAACCCCAGAGTCAAGTACTGGACAATACTACACATATATGCTTGTTACTACACTATCACAACACCAGTTCAGAAGGTCTAACCATCGCGTGAAGACACGTCAACAACTGCACAAATCACACACCTGCCACCAGAGCAGCGTCTCGCACACGTGTGAGATGGAATCACAAATATCGAGCGGCGGCGAGAGTACAAAGGCGAAAGGGACGCCATAAAAGGACAACATGGACGAGCACGTCGTTGGAGTAGCAGCGCTTTTTATAACAAACTATAAATTCACAGGATTTTTATTTGTGCCGACACATGGTCACAATTACTTATGGCTGAATTTGGCCGTAAAGCGCGGAGAGAGTTTTGGCAAGGTAAAGCCCGGCTCTAAAAGTTCATGTGTCGGCTGCTTCATTAGCTATTACGGCGTTGACGGCTACTGGGCCCGTCCAGTGGGAGCCGCCGAGCACAAGCCTTAGAAGTGGGTATTGCATTACAGGGCGTTAGTGGGTGCCATGCTGCTTTAGGGACTATTATGGGATCACCGGCGATCTCCCAGTCTGACGACTGGAGGTGCCTGAGCACCAGGCCCTCGCGACACCTCTAATGAACCAACAGGCCTTGAAAGACCTTCAGATACGTTGATGATGTTGAACGTTGGTGGGGAGCCGTTCATGATAAGACACCATGAAGGACGGTGGTGGAGAAGGTGAGGAAAGAGGTGCAGGTGGTCAAAGTTTAAAATCCTATTTAATTTTTACAATCGTTATTTTTAATGTTCTATATTTATAGTTTTTGGAAATTATTCAATTTTTTTTAATGACAATTAAAGCAGCGTTTGTTTATTTTTGTGTTGCAATTAAAGCTCCTTCCTCTAGGTGGCAGCAGTCATTACGTCCTCCGCGGCCAAAGGAAGAATGAAATCCTGCCGGATGAGATCCTGGCAGTGACTGAGGATGAGAGGATACAGTCGACTCAAAGACGATGTTAAAAAGCTGATGTTTGGACATATTTTGGTTTCAAAACAAATGAAACGATCGTCAAGACTCAAGTATTTGGAGTTGGTGAAGAAGAAGATGGAGGAAGGTCAGCAGGGGTCACGGTTCTGTAGAGAACAGATGTGTCTCAAATCGCATACTTCTCTTATATGTATACTAGAAGTTAGTATGCATCAGGATAGTGTACGTACTAACTAGTAACTAATCCTCCACAGATAGTATGTCTCTAATCAAACTCTGCTGCTACACACTAACAGGAAATGATGCGACAGCTTCTTCTTCTACTACTATTTAACCATGATTTCAACCAGCTGTATGAACACTATCGCCACCTGCTGGCAGCACGTTTGGTTTGGATCAATAAATATAATATATATATATATATATATATATATATATATATATATATATATATATATATATATATATATATATATATATATATATATATATATATGTAATAAGATGGAGTCGTTTAGGGTAGAAAGTGTCCATCGATCCATACTCAGTTTCGTGGGCGTTTTAGTACAATGTAGTGTGTATGGAGCACTAAATTTCACATACTAAAAATTGAGACGCACTTATGCACTAACAAATACTAAGTTTAAGTACACAAGTATGACCATAGTATCAGTCCGTTGACCATGATGTTGTTTGCGGATGATATAGTGATTTGTTGTGGGGTAAAGCAGAGCTGGAGGTCCCAACGAAAGACCCTTTTGTATGGTTGAGAGGGAGGAGGACTGGGAAGACCAGGGGGTGACATGACTTCAACCATCAGTGATGGACAACGATGAAGGAGGTGAAGAACAAGAGCGTTCAGTGACGAGAAGGATCAGATCGGAGGAGTAGAAGTTTGGAGGACGTAGGTCTGAATGAAGACATGAATGTAACATCATGATGAAGACATGAATGTAACACCATGAGTGAAGACATGAATGTAACATCATGATGATGAAGACATGAATGTAACATCATGATGAAGACATGAATGTAACATCATGATGAAGACATGAATGTACCTCAACATCCATGATGATGAAGACATGAATGTCAACACCATGATGAAGACATGAATGTAACACATGATGAAGACATGAATGTAATCATCATCAGATGAGATGAGACATGAATGTAACATCATGATGAAGACATGAATGTAACATCATGATGAAGACATGAATGTAACACCATGATGAAGACATGAATGTAAATAAACATGATGATGAAAGACATGAATGTAACATCATGATGAAGACATGAATGTAACATCATGATGAAGACATGAATGTAACATCATGATGAAGACATGAATGTAACATCTATGATGAAGACATGAATGTAACATCCATGATGATGAAGACATGAATGTAACATCATGATGAAGACATGAATGTAACATCATGATGAAGACATGAATGTAACATACCATGATGAAGACATGAATGTAACATCATGATGAAGACATGAATGTAACATCATGATGAAGACATGAATGTAACAACAATGATGAAGACATGAATGTAACATCATGATGAAGACATGAATGTAACATCATGATGAAGACATGAATGTAACATCATGATGAAGACATGAATGTAACATCATGATGAAGACATGAATGTAACATCATGATGAAGACATGAATGTATCATCATGATGAAGACATGAATGTAATACATGATGAAGACATGAATGTTACACTATGATGGAGACATGAATGTATCATCATGATGAAGACATGAATGTAACACATGATGAAGACATGAATGTAACATCATGATGAAGACATGAATGTAACATCATGATGAAGACATGAATGTAACATCATGATGAAGACATGAATGTAACATCATGATGAAGACATGAATGTAACATCATGATGAAGACATGAATGTAACATCATGATGAAGACATGAATGTAACATCATGATGAAGACATGAATGTAACATCATGATGAAGACATGAATGTAACACCATGATGAAGACATGAATGTAACACCATGATGAAGACATGAATGTAACACCATAATGAAGACATGAATGTAACACCATGATGAAGACATGAATGTAACATCATGATGAAGACATGAATGTAACACATGATGAAGACATGAATGTAACATCATGATGAAGACATGAATGTAACATCATGATGAAGACATGAATGTAACACATGATGAAGACATGAATGTAACATCATGATGAAGACATGAATGTAATACATGATGAAGACATGAATGTTACACTATGATGGAGACATGAATGTAACATCATGATGAAGACATGAATGTAACATCATGATGAAGACATGAATGTAACATCATGATGAAGACATGAATGTAACATCATGATGAAGACATGAATGTAACATCATGATGAAGACATGAATGTAACATCATGATGAAGACATGAATGTAACATCATGATGAAGACATGAATGTAACACTATGATGGAGACATGAATGTATCATCATGATGAAGACATGAATGTAACACATGATGAAGACATGAATGTAACATCATGATGAAGACATGAATGTAACACCATGATGAAGACATGAATGTAACACCATGATGAAGACATGAATGTAACATAATGATGTAGACATGAAGACATGAATGCAACATGAATGCAACATCATGATGAAGACATGAATGTAACATGAATTAACATGATGAAGACATGAATGATAACATCATCATGATGAAGACATGAATGTAACACCATGATGAAGACATGAATGTAACATCATGATGAAGACATGAATGTAAACACCCATAGATGAAGACATGAATGCAACATCATGATGAAGACATGAATGTAACACCATTATGAAGACATGGATGTAACATCATGATGAAGACATGGATCTAACATCATAATGAAGACATGAATGTAACATCATGATGAAGACATGAATGTAACATCATGATGATGAAGACATGAATGTATCATCATGATGAAGACATGAATGTAACATCATGATGAAGACATGAATGTAACATCATGATGAAGACATGAATGTAACATCATGATGAAGACATGAATGTAACATCATGATGAAGACATGAATGAATGTAACATCCATGATGAAGACATGAATGTAACATCATGATGAAGACATGAATGTAACCACACCATGATGAAGACATGAATGTAAATGATCATCATGATGAAGACATGAATGTACCACGGCAGGGCCCCCATGATGAAGACATGAATGTAACATCCATGATGAATGACATGAATGTAACATCATGATGAAGACATGAATGTAACATCATGATGAAGACATGAATGTAACATCATGATGAAGACATGAATGTAACACCATGATGAAGACATGAATGTAACATCATGATGAAGACATGAATGTAACATCATGATGAAGACATGAATGTAACATCATGATGAAGACATGAATGTAACATCATGATGAAGACATGAATGTAACATCATGATGAAGACATGAATGTAACATCATGATGAAGACATGAATGTAACATCATGATGAAGACATGAATGTAACATCATGATGAAGACATGAATGTAACATCATGATGAAGACATGAATGTAACACCATGATGAAGACATGAATGTAACATCATGATGAAGACATGAATGTAACATCATGATGAAGACATGAATGTAACATCATGATGAAGACATGAATGTAACAACATGATGAAGACATGAATGTAACATCATGATGAAGACATGAATGTAACATCATGATGAAGACATGAATGTAACATCATGATGAAGACATGAATGTAACATCATGATGAAGACATGAATGTAACACCATGATGAAGACATGAATGTAACACCATGATGAAGACATGAATGTATCATCATTAAGACATGAATGTAACATCATGATGAAGACATGAATGTAACATCATGATGAAGACATGAATGTAACATCATAATGAAGACATGAATGTAACATCATGATGAAGACATGAATGTAACATCATGATGAAGACATGAATGTAACATCATGATGAAGACATGAATGTAACATCATGATGAAGACATGAATGTAACACCATGATGAAGACATGAATGTAACATCATGATGAAGACATGAATGTAACATCATGATGAAGACATGAATGTAACATCATGATGAAGACATGAATGTATCATCATGATGAAGACATGAATGTAACATCATGATGAAGACATGAATGTAACATCATGATGAAGACATGAATGTAACATCATGATGAAGACATGAATGTAACATCATGATGAAGACATGAATGTAACATCATGATGAAGACATGAATGTAACATCATGATGAAGACATGAATGTATCATCATTAAGACATGAATGTAACATCATGATGAAGACATGAATGTAACATCATGATGAAGACATGAATGTATCATCATTAAGACATGAATGTAACATCATGATGAAGACATGAATGTAACATCATGATGAAGACATGAATGTAACACATGATGAAGACATGAATGTAACATCATGATGAAGACATGAATGTAACACAGACAGGTGATGAAGACATGAATGGATGTATTTGAGTCCATCCGATCCATGACTACCACTTATCTGGAGAAAACTGAAGAGTGACACTGAGGAAGATAAAATAATGTTTGGCAAGTCACAGAAAAGTTAAACCGTTGAATGTGATGATTCTTATCGTCATTACATTCATACGTTAACATCCTTCAGTTTAAAAATCACGTCAACTGAAAAATACTTTTGTGAAGTATCTCTGGTTCATTTTCAAGAATGAATGAAAGTTGATCGATGGACAGAAGGATCTTCACCCCTGAATACTGTGTCTGTTGTGAAGAACAAACAGCTGACCCTAAACACAAGGGTGTAAAGATGTAAAGGTCCCGGGTATGACTGAGGACGAGAGGATACAGTGAGTCCAGCAGCTTTTAAAGCTGATTTTTGTACATATTTTGGTTTGAAAACAAATGAAAGCAGTAACGACTTCATCAAGAGTCATGTGGTCTGTAAATACTACAACACCAGAGTCAAGTATTGGACAATACTACACATATATACTTGTTACTACACTATCACAACACCAGAGTCAAGTACTGGACAATACTACACATATATACTTGTTACTACACTATCACAACACCTGAGTCAAGTACTGGACAATACTACACATATATACTTGTTACTACACTATCACAACACCAGAGTCAAGTACTGGACAATACCACACATATATACTTGTTACTACACTATCACAACACCAGAGTCAAGTACTGGACAATACTACACATATATACTTGTTACTACACTATCACAACACCAGAGTCAAGTACTGGACAATACTACACATATATACTTGTTACTACACTATCACAACACCAGAGTCAAGTACTGGACAATACTACACCAGAGTTAACACATTCTTGACAATACACACACTCCTAGTGAATTTCTTTTTAGAGAGAAGCTTGACCATCAGTGAGAGACTCCAAGTAGAACCAGTAGTAGAACCAGTTAGGATCTTGTCAGGCCTCCTGAAGCCCTAGATCGGCTTGGAAATGTCAACCTGAGCATTCATTTGTGGAGTAACTTTAGTGTTGTTGAACATGTTACTACAAAAAGCTATGGCTAAGTTACATAACTTTTCCAAAACCTATAACAAAACCACCAAGATGGATCCATGAGTCAATCCTTCTCTTCATAGCAGCAGCTTTCGCACCTTCTCCATCCACTTGTCAAACCTCATTTGAGCATCTTTCGTTAATCTCATGCTTCAATACTTGTCTGGAGTTCCAGGAATCCCAGCCGTGACCTCGGGGGTCAAAGGAGCCAAACTTTGATGCGTTAAAAACCTCGACTTCTTCCCCACATGTGGACGACACGACTGATTTCTTGTTGGCGGCGGCGACCCCTCTACGCTCTCACCTCCTCTCCAACCAGCCGAGCGAAGCCACATGCCTGCAATTATACGCGGGTCTAGTCCGGCCCGGTCAGCCGGGGCAGGAGCGGCCCTCGTCCGTGTCATCTGCTCAGCTTTGATATGTTAATGCCCGGAGAAGGCAGGAATGGAGAGTAAACAAGAGCTTTGATTTTTCTCTCGCTCGCACACATGATAAAGATTAACTCACTCGTGCAGGCATTAGCGACGTCCAAAATTTGTGGAGTTTCAGGAGAAGCGGGAAGTAGCTCATATGCATAATGTACACATGCATTCCGATCACTTATCTAGTGCACGGAGCCCAGGGCGGCGCGTTAGCACGATCTGGCAACACTTTCTCAGCAAGTGTATAATGAGGAAGGACTTTGTTGACGATGCACATTTGTCGTCAGAAACATAGAGGCTACCTGGTGGAGCTGAAGTTCTTGATTCGTCATCTGGATCTGAACCTATCTAACACCAGAGTCAAGTACTGGACAATACTACACATGTATACTTGTTACTACACTATCACAACACCAGAGTCAAGTACTGGACAATACTACACATGTATACTTGTTACTACACTATCACAACACCAGAGTCAAGTACTGGACAATACTACACATGTATACTTGTTACTACACTATCACAACACCAGAGTCAAGTACTGGACAATACTACACATGTATACTTGTTACTACACTATCACAACACCAGAGTCAAGTACTGGACAATACTACACATGTATACTTGTTACTACACTATCACAACACCAGAGTCAAGTACTGGACAATACTACACATGTATACTTGTTACTACACTATCACAACACCAGAGTCAAGTACTGGACAATACAACACATATATACTTGTTACTACACTATCACAACACCAGAGTCAAGTACTGGACAATACTACACATGTATACTTGTTACTACACTATCACAACACCAGAGTCAAGTACTGGACAATACTACACATGTATACTTGTTACTACACTATCACAACACCAGAGTCAAGTACTGGACAATACAACACATATATACGTGTTACTACACCATCACAACACCAGAGTCATGTACTGGACAATACTACAGATATATACTTGTTACTACACTATCACAACACCAGAGTCAAGTACTGGACAATACTACACATATATACTTGTTACTACACCATCACAACACCAGAGTCATGTACTGGACAATACTACAGATATATACTTGTTACTACACTATTACAACACCAGAGTCAAGTACTGGATAATACTACACATATATACTTGTTACTACACTATCACAACACCAGAGTCAAGTACTGGACAATACTACACATATATCCTTGTTACTACACTATCACAACACCAGAGTCAAGTACTGGACAATACTACAGATATATACTTGTTACTACACTATTACAACACCAGAGTCAAGTACTGGACAATACTACAGATATATACTTGTTACTACACTATTAAAACACCAGAGTCAAGTACTGGACAATACTACACATGTATACTTGTAACTACACTATCACAACACCAGAGTCAAGTACTGGACAATACTACAGATATATACTTGTTACTACACTATTACAACACCAGAGTCAAGTACTGGACAATACTACAGATATATACTTGTTACTACACTATTACAACACCAGAGTCAAGTACTGGACAATACTATAGATATATACTTGTTACTACACTATTACAACACCAGAGTCAAGTACTGGACAATACTACACATGTATACTTGTAACTACACTATCACAACACCAGAGTCAAGTACTGGACAATACTACAGATATATACTTGTTACTACACTATCACAACACCAGAGTCATGTACTGGACAATACTACACATATATACTTGTTACTACACTATCACAACACCAGAGTCAAGTACTGGACAATACTACACATGTATACTTGTAACTACACTATCACAACACCAGAGTCAAGTACTGGACAATACTACACATGTATACTTGTAACTACACTATCACAACACCAGAGTCAAGTACTGGACAATACTACAGATATAAACTTGTTACTACACTATCACAACACCAGAGTCAAGTACTGGACAATACTACACATATATACTTGTTACTACACTATCACAACACCAGAGTCATGTACTGGACAATACTAAACATATATACTTGTTACTACACTATCACAACACCAGAGTCAAGTACTGGACAATACTACACATGTATACTTGTTACTACACTATCACAACACCAGAGTCAAGTACTGGACAATACTACAGATATATACTTGTTACTACAATATTACAACACCAGAGTCAAGTACTGGACAATACTACACATATATATCCTTGTTACTACAGTAACACAACACCAGAAGCAAGTACTGGACAATACTACACATATATATCCTTGTTACTACAGTATCACTATATATCATTATATATTCTATCTTGAACCTTCTTCTATGTTATTGCCAGATGTTGGACAAGTCCACTCCTAGTGGGTAATCAGGTTAAAGTCCTGAGGTATTGTTTAAACTCTTGTTTGTTTGAAACATAAACCTGCAGCCATTCTGCCTTTTTTCTGGGTCAGTTGAAGACCCCCTTCCTGGAGGAGGTCCTCTGAACTCAAACATAGTTTATATAAAAAATAAAACGTCCTCAACTCTTGTCAACAGAAATTCTACCTCTACTTCTTTACTTTTTATTTACTTTCTACGTCTATTTTCCTTCCCAGTCGCTGCAGAGCTGCTGATCTTCTTTTCCGTCGACCTCAAGCATAAACCAGCAGATGTTTGAGAGAAAGACGAGGTAAACAAGCTGACTGGAGGTGTTGGAGCATGAACTGGCTTGTATTAAATATCAAACTAATATTTTCACTCGTCAGATGTTTACACGGCGGGTAAAAGGAGCCAGGAAGTGTTTACTCAGCAGAACTGAAGCGCCCGTGAGGACATGCGAGCTCAGACAGGAGACGGTTGGCAGCGACCGTCTGGGACGTCTGACTTGGATCAAATGTTTTGCGACCAGAGCGAGAGAAGGACCCTCTGGAGCCGAGTGGAGCCTTTGCAGATTGATCAGAATCGGGGGTCGGTATGGATCCAGAGGGGCCAGTCTGCACGGACGCCACAGTCAGGACCGCCAGGCGGCCAGAGTGCTGACAGAGACGCTGGCGGCAGCAGAAGTGAAGCATTGATAACACATCAATTGGAAGAGGGCTCGACCTCGATGGCTCCCCCCGCTGTATATAAACAACCCTGCAGTTGTATAAAACATCCACCGGCACGAGAAAACATCCAGGAATGAAGTGGAGAAGTTAAAGTTTGTGTTGAGTTACATCTGGCAACACTGAAGTCAGAGTCCTAATCCATTTCTTCCTCCTTCACTCTCTGTTATGTTTACCTATGATTTATGATGTAACACACAGGCCAGAGGTGTGTGTGTGTGTGTGTGTGTGCGTGTGTGTGAGTGTGTGTGTGTGTTTCCGTGTGTGCGTGTCTGTGACTCTGTGTGTGTGTGTTGTGTGTGTGTACATGTGTTGTGTGCATGTGTGTGTGTGTTGTGTATGTGTGTGTATGTGCGTGTGTGTGTGTTGTATGTGTGTGTGTGCGTGTGTTGTGTGCATGGTGTGTGTGTTGTGTATGCGTGTGTGTGTGTTGTGTGCATGCGTGTGTGTGTGTTGTGTGCATGCGTGTGTGTGTTGTGTATGTGTGTGTATGTGCGTGTGTGTGTTGTATGTGTGTGTGTGCGTGTGTTGTGTGCATGGTGTGTGTGTGTGTTGTGTATGCGTGTGTGTGTGTGTGTTGTGTATGTGTGTGTGTTGTGTGTTGTTTGCATGCGTGTGTTTGTTGTGTGTGTGTGTGTGTGTTGTTTGGATGCATGTGTGTGTTGTGTGTGTGTGTTGTGTGCATGCGTGTGTGTTGTGTGCATGCGTGTGTTGTGTGTGCATCTGTGTGTGTTGTGTGTGCGTGCGTGTGTGTTGTGTGCATGCGTGTGTTGTGTGTGCGTCTGTGTGTGTTGTGTGTGCGTCTGTGTGTGTTGTGTGTGCGTGCGTGTGTGTTGTGTGTGCAATTGTGTGTGTTGTGTGTGCGTGTCTGTGTGTGTTGTGTGTGCGTCTGTGTGTGTTGTGTGTGCGTGCGTGTGTGTTGTGTGTGCGTCTGTGTGTGTTGTGTGTGCGTGCGTGTGTGTGCCTGTGTGTGTGTGTTTGTGTGTGCGTCTGTGTGTGTTGTGCGTGCGTGCATGTGTGTGTGTCTCACTCAGGTGATGGTTTGGAAGAAGACAAAGACGGTCAGGAATGAAACGAACCTGCTTGGCTTTGGCTTTCTTCTCAAAGGTGTCTGACAGAGGTTTCTTCTTTGGCTGCAGCGTTGCTTTGGCAAACAGGTCTTCGAACTCTTTGGTGCTAATGTCTGGCTCTGAGAGTGATCCCCACAGTGTGTTGTTGCTGCAGGAGAGACGCATGTTAACATATGTTCAAGTAGGCGTGGAAGAATTTATAAATACACTTAATAATACAATACTTTTTCACAATACTGTGTCGATATTTACATTTGACAAAAAATCCATTTAAAAAAATCTCTCTTTCAAATCTTGTTTTATGGTTTACATTTCAATAGTGTGAGGTAACAAGAGTGTTCATTTTTGTGTTGCAATTGCAATCATTACTTCCTCCGAAGCTAAGGTAAGGTAAGGTAAGGTAAAACATTATTGATCCCTCAGGAGGTCTCCTTCGGGAAATTGTTTTTTTCCAATAGCCAGCAATTTTTCATAAACAATAAAAAAATTAAAAAAATAATAATAAGAAGAACATAAATAAAGAGAAAGAACAAGATGACACAATCTAAGTCTAAAGATAAAGATAAAGAACAAAGGTCAAAGAAAAACAACAAAGACAAAGGATACAAAGACTAACATGGAACAGAACACCATTATACTTTCACTCCACTCCTGCCCCCGAACTCAGAATTGTACAATTTAATAGCCCGAGGAATGAATGAGTCCCTGAGTCTATTTGTTTTGCACCTGGTAGGAGCATTCGTGCTTCATCTGCTTCTCTGCTCACTGATGACAGTGTTCAGAGGATGACTGTCATCATGATGGACAGCAGTTTGTTCAACGACATCCTCTCAGCAACTGTCACCAGTGAGTCCAGCTTCATTCCAACCACAGAACCAGCCCTCCTGATCAACCTGTTGACCTGTTGACCTCCTCTTGGACACATTTCCACCCCAACACACCACAGCATAGAACACTGTCCACCACAGACTGGTAGAACATGCAGAGGAGCTTCTTGCAGATGTTAAATGATCGAAGCCTCCTCAGAAAGTACTTCTACTCTGAACCTTCTTATATACATGGTCTGTGTTGCAGGACCAGTTTACTGTCCATCCACACACCGAGGTACTGATAGTTGTCAACTATCTCCACCTCGTTGCCTCTGATGGACACTGGACGTGGCTTTGTCCTGGACCTCCCGAAGTCCAAGACCAGCTCCTTGGTCTTTGAGGTGTTCAGCTGCAAGTGGTTCCTCTCACTCCAGTCCACAAAGTCACGTATCAGACTCCTATACTCGTCTTCGCTGTTGTCCCTGATGCATCCAACAATGGCAGTGTCGTCAGCATACTTCTGGACGAGACTCAGCTCTGAGTTGTAGCAGAAGTCTGAAGTGTAGATGGTGAAGAGGAGAGGGGCCAGTACTGTCCCCTGAGGTGCTCCTGTACTGCACACCACAGTGTCAGACTTGATGTCCTTCAGCCTGACATACTGTGGTCGATCAGTAAGATAGTCCGTAATCCAGGAGACCAGACCAGGGTCCACATGCATCTTAGTCAGTTTGTCCTGCAGCAGAGTGGGTTGGATAGTGTTGAAGGCACTAGAAAAGTCCAGGAACAGGATTCTCACTGAACCGCTTCCTTTATCCAAGTGGGAGTAGGTCCGATGCAGGAGATGAAGGATGGCATCTTCCACACCAACTGCTGGGGGGGTCTTGCGCGTGCAGGACTTGTGGCCTGAGATGTTTGAGGACCAGCCGCTCCAGTGTCTTCATCAGCTGCGAAGTCAGTGCCACCGGTCTGTAATCGTTCAGCACACTCGGTCGGATCTTTTTAGGGACCGGAACGATACAGGAAGTCTTCCACAGAGTTGGTACTTTCCCCAGCTGTAGACTGAGGTTGAAGACATGCTGGAGTGGCTCAGCTAGTTCAGCAGGTCTTTAGCAGTCGAGCAGACACCTTATCAGGACCAGCAGCCTTCCCTGGACGAATCCTCCGAAGTACATCCTGTACCTGGAGTGAGGTGAAGCTGGGAAGTGGTTGTGTGGAGCTGGGGGGGGCACAAGAAGGTGGGGCAGGTCCTGAGGCGGACAGCAGTGAGGGTGAGGTGACCTGCTCAAACCTGTTGAAAAATTTGTTCAGTCCATTTGCCTCCTCCACCGTGTCCACTGCAGTCAGAGAGGCCTTGGTCTTGTGTCCAGTGATGGTTTTAACACCATCCCAGACTCTCTTATTTCTTCTCGGCTCAGCTTCTCCTCCAACCTCCTCCTGTAGGTGTCCTTTGCCTCCCTCAAGCATCGCTTCACCTCCTGCTGAGCTGACCTCATGGCGTCCCTGTCCCTGCTCCTGAATGCCACTTTCTTCCTGTTAAGGACATCCTTGACCTCTTTTGTTACCCACGGTTTATTATTAGGGTAACAGCGGACAGTCTTAGTAGGGGCGACAACGTCCAAGCAGAAATTTAAATAGTCCGTTAGACAGTGTGTCTGTCCCTCGATGTCCTCACCATGAGACTTCAGCAGCACATCCCAGTCTGTTGTTTCAAAGCAGTCTCTGATGGCATCACATAGCTAAAGGAAGAATTAGAACCTGCCGATGACTGAGGACGAGAGGATACAGTGAGTCCAGCAGCTTTTAAAGCTGATGTTTGGACATATTTTGGTTTGAAAACAAATGAAAGCAGTTACAACTTCGTCATGTGGTCTGTAAATACTACAACACCAGAGTCAAGTACTGGACAATACTACACATATATACTTGTTACAACACTATCACAACACCAGAGTCAAGTACTGGACAATACTACACATATATACTTGTTACTACACTATCACAACACCAGAGTCAAGTACTGGACAATACTACACATATATACTTGTTACTACACTATCACAACACCAGAGTCAAGTACTGGACAATACTACACATATATACTTGAAAAATACCAAAAAATATGTTTCCTAGAATTCCAGGGTATTACAGGTTACAAAAGGATCTGTTCAAATGGAGTCTGAACAATAAAACGAACCAAAAGGGTAGAGAAGAAGAAGCAGAAGAAAGCAACAACAAAAATACTCTCAGCTTCACTACCTTCTTTGTCTCCACAACAGCAACAGTTGCTTCATCACACAGTGAATCTGTTGTAGTTGTTAAATGTATCGGGACAGTCCGTTTCTACTAATGACTCTTTCTCTGGACAGCTGCTTACTGTTGACTCAGAGGTTCTGGAAAATATGATTAAAACATATTTTCATCAAAGAAAACTTAATAGCTGGTGAATCATGAGCTGATCTTTCACCCACACAGCTCTGCTGACGTGACGACAGCTGGCGAAGGTTCAAATCATCTGAAAACTGAGCCGCGGTTGAACGTGAAGTCGAGGGTTTTCGTCAAAAGTAAAACATGAGGCAAAGAGAGAGAGAGAGAGAGAGAGAGAGAGGGAAGAAACCACATCTCCACTAATCCAGCCATGGAAATACAAGGCCGTAATGTCGGGAGCCTGGCACGAGCGACAACCACAGCCACAGTAAATGAGCTGGATAATCAACTCACGGTGACAAAGTATCTCACAAGCTCTGATCAGAGAATCACTGCAGCGACACGACACAGTATCTTACTGCGAATAAAACGCCCAATAAACATATCGATAGTAAGTTCATCTATTGTTTTACTGAAAAACAGTATTTCTCTGGAGCACCACCAGAGAAGAAGAACGAGTTTCAAGACCTCGTATTGGTGGAACTATTTGTATCTTTGGTTTAAACTTAAGGCCTACAAATAAAAAAATAAGTCTCATTTTGAACTTGGTGAACATAAAACCCATGATTGCACACATGTATGTTTTTGACAAGTGGGAGGAAACCAGAGTTTCTATCTGCAATATTGACCACACACTCTGCAAACAATGTACAATTGAGAAACGATGCACATACTTGTTGTCCTGGACCTGTATCCTGGTCCAGTACAGGGGCTTCATCGGACACGCCGGCTCGATGGCGGCCTTACGTGGGGCCATCTCCACCTTCTGTGCGAACCCCCCCATTGGAGGAGGTGGGGGTCCACCTCCTGGTGGAGGAGGAGGCGGAGGAGGACCGGAACCAGGTCGTCCAGGAAGTGGAGGTGGAGGTGGTGGACCTCCACCTGGCAGTGGGGGTGGAGGAGGTGGGGGCGGCGGTCCCCCCATACTGCCTGGCAAAGGTGGAGGAGGTGGTGGTCCTGAGAGTCCAGGTGGAAGAGGGGGAGGAGGTGGTGGTCCTGAGAGTCCAGGTGGAAGAGGGGGAGGAGGAGGTGGTCCTGAGAGTCCAGGTGGAAGAGGTGGTGGAGGTGGTGGAGGTGGCATTCCTTGGAGACCTGGAGGTAAAGGAGGTGGCGGAGGAGGACCTGGGACCTTTTCAGTTTTACCCCCCAGATTGAGCTCTATGGTGTTCAGGTTGAGTTTTTGGGGGGGATTCTGGTTGGGGCTTTGAGATCCACCATCACCAGCAGGACTCTTGATGAAGGTTTCTCTGTCCGTCTGGATACCGACGGTGCGACACGTTTTGTGGTGGCGTCATCAGACGTGGACACCCCGATGTCTCGGACCCCGGCGCACACCCGGCCCGGGCTGATGCCGCAGTCCCTCTGCAGTTTGGTGATGATGGCCTCCAGGCTGGACACGGCGCCGGCGTGCTCGCCTCGAACTTGGAAGATCTGGAGTTCGAAATCCGACTGTAGGAAACAGTAAAGTCGTCAACGTCTGAGCTTTCATATCTTTAAAAAAAATGTACGTGTTGATGTCACGGAACAGAAAACTATTTTGGGTCAGAGTGACACGTTTCAACAGACTCAGCTAAGAAAGTGTGTTTTCATGGTATCTTGTGGCCAGACTGTGGTCCATGTTTCCCGACGTCAGCAACATTACGGGCTTCAAACTGACAAACCGGCTCTGAGTCGGTATTTCAGCTAAATTGGTCTATAAAGCAAGTTATGGCTGGAAAAAAATATGATGTCGATGGATTCTGTTGACTCCCAGACTAATCCCAGAATCAAATCTTTGGATAATCTGATGTAATTTTCCAACAGAGATTCCATTAAGACGTGTAGCTTCGTGGCCTTTGTCATCTTCTGTGAAATGATCTTAAAGTGGGATCTCTCTTGTCTCGGAGGTTTTGGTTGCCTCAGGATAATATTTCTTCTTTCCACAGACAACGTGATTCTGTTGGCTTATGATCCGTCTGCCCTCAGACCTGAGAGTGTTTGGGTGGACGGCGGAGAGAGAGACTGAAATCAGGTTATGAATTTGGTTGCTGGTCCGAGTTCTTTATTTGGCTCTACATGGTACGTGTGAAAAAAAGGAATGTTGGAAATTTGGGTTCAGAAAAAAAGAAAGAAACAATCTTTCAATCTTTGAGGTGTGAGGACAAAAAGAAAAAGCATAAAATATTATCAGCATCGTAGCTTCACTCAAGCAGATATGTGAGTATTACTTGTTCTTCTGCCTCCATCTAGTGGTCAGTGAAGGTACATGGATTGACTGTATCATGAGGAGATTCGCAAAGAATATAATGACAAAATACACATGTTTTGTCTCCAGCTGTTCGTGACTCTTTAGGAAATTGAATTGTATGCACACAGAGTAAAAAGAATAAATACAATATATACAAAGTCAGTGAAAACCAGGGACAAATGTGAAGATAAAGGCAGGTGACAGGGAAGGAAAATATATACTCACGTGCATGTTGTCCAGGTTTTCTTTGCATTCCCTCTTCAGGGCCAAGATGGCGGCCTGGTGCTCTGAGAAAAATATTGATCATTGAATTGATAAACATGAAACAACCACTTGATGTTTTTCCTTTTCAAAGGAGGTGGTGAGCAGACACAAGCCACAAATATGTACGTTTGGAAACACAAAAACAACAGTGACCCTGAGCTGGATCATGTTTGAGGCGAGTGGATGATTCAAGGAGTCTCTGTTGTTGATTCTTCAGAGCGATTACAACACGTACAGCCATGGCCTAACACCACAGAGATGCACGACAGAGAAGGCAGGTGTGTGTTTGTACCTGAGAGTCTAGAGCACATGTAGGAAATAATTACAGCAAAGGACGCCTCTCAGTAATCAAACTCATCAGTCCAGTTAAAGGAATGTCGAAGACACGGCCTAAGAAAAGGTCACAGTCTAGACTTGTGTCAGAGACCATTGACGAGTCTTAAATACTTCTTGTGAGTTTCTTGGTGATATGACAAGAATACTTCATTTTCATTTACAGATAATGAGAATTTGAACCTGTGGCACCTTCTTGTTGTCCATGATACAAAAACCGTATCTCAGAGCATCAGTACAGAACCAGATGTACTGCAGTCTAGTGGTGATAAAATCTACAGGGATCAGAACAGCAGTGTTTTTAAAACCCGGCCATCCAGTCCAGAATGACACGGAGGCATAACATATTTTTTAAATCACTTTCCTGCTGAATCAAAGTAGATATTTGCTCTTTGGGCTTCAGTGAGCAGTTGAGGGACAAGTATGTTGTCTGTCACACCCAACAACAAGTAAGACAACAACATGACACAGCGTCCTTTTGCCAAAGAACCAGGGAGAGGTGTGACCGTCAACGCCTGACTCGACTCCGCACTCGGGTGAGGTCGACCATGTTGTCTCACCTGCCTCCGTGTACTTCAGCCCAACTTTTTCACCGTCATCTTTGGGTTTTGGTGGCGGCCACACCGCCTGCAGTCGCCTCGGGGTCCGGTCCTCGCTGTCCGTGGGCGACGTGACCTCGGTCTGTGGGACGAGAAGAAACACAACTTTCATACAAAGACCAGTGAAGGACAAGAATATTCCCTGGATGTTACATACGTCCGCCACATTGACCTCTGCACTTCTGACCTCCTTGTTTGGCGATGAAGAAGTTCTCTCAAATATGGCCCTTAAATTCTCCTTATCACTCTTGATCTTGCGTTTGACCGCCTCTAGATCAACATCCTCTACCTTCTCCTTTTTAGTGGTTCTGGGCCCAAATAGGCCTTTGAATGTTTCATAGGCCAACTCAGTGGTTTTCTGAGGTCCCGCTGAAGATTCTGCACTTTTCTCTACTTTTTTCTCATTTTCTTTGAGATCTTCATCTGACTTTTTGACCTCCTTGGAGACTTTAGGTGCGATGACTTTTTCCCGTGTCATGAGATGACTGAGCTGACCCATGACTGTGCTCCTCGTGTCAGAGGCAGCTTTGGTGTCGGAGAGTTTCCTGGTGTGAGGGAGGGTCTTCTGCTCCGGGAGTTGTTTGGCTTTGTTCACACTTTTCTTGAGGTTGAGCAGCGCCAGCTCTGTGTCCTTCTCGCTCTGCTTGATCTCGGACAGGGTCTCTCTTTCTCCCGGGGCGGCGCCTTTCTTCAACACCCGCAGACCACTGAAGAGCGCCGGGACCTGGAAGGACGGCGGCGAAGACCTGCTGGGGTTCTTGGGCGGGACAGTCTTCTCGGGGGTCTTGAGGGGTGAGTCTTGTGCGGGTTCCTCTGAGCGCAGCAGAGCAGCATTATTGGTGGGTGGTTTTGGCTCGGAGACTGTTTTAGTTCCTTCTTCTCTTTGCTCGACACTCAGTTTAGATGTTGCGTGTGACTGAGGTAAAGTCTGCTCTGATGTAGATTCAGGACTTCCGATGGTCACAGGATCAGGTGAGGAACAATCGATGCCGACGTATTCATCGCTCTCATCCGTCTTCTGGTCCTCTTGTACATCCTCCACCCTGTTCTGATCCTTCTCTGTGATGGAATTGACTCTGGACTCAAGTCTGATCTTACTGTTCCGTCTGTTGGATTTGATTAGAGTCTCCACCAGTATCTTACTGTCTCCAAGTGTGTGATTTTTATAGACCGGCGCTTCACGTTTTCCTCCTTCACTCTGTTCTCCAGACTTGTTTTCATCCGTTTCCTCTTCGGTTTCCGTGTCACTGTGTGTGTCCACCCTGGCGACGAGAACCAGGTCTGGATCTGTCGGACCTTCAGCTTGGGATGGATCCAAACCGCCCTGGATCTCATCTTCTTCCTGTTTAGACTCTTTTTTACCTCCTAAGTCTTGGAAAGATGTCAACACGGGAGAGTGAGCTTCTGAAGAGGCAGGACGCTCTCGGTTGAAGAGACTGCTGAAGACGGAGTAGAGGGATGACGGGGTCTGAGCTCCTTGTCCGTTCATGTTCGTCCTTTCAAATGTAAGGGGTCAGAAAGGTCCTTAATTCCGCGTGTCGTTTCACTGGCAGCAAACAAAAAAGCCTTTGTTGCAAAACCCTCAACACATTTTCTCACCTGTGCTCACGACTGACATGTTTCCTGAACCGACCTCTGCGGTCTATGAGAGGAGGTGCTCAGTCCAGTGAGTGGGAAAATGTTTCCCATGCGCCAGAGTCTCGCTGTTCAATGGCTGGAAACATATCTATAATCTCCCCGGCTGGACAGAGAGCAGAGTCCACCTGCTCATTTCAAGTCTTTTTCTGAACGTAAAAATCCAGT
Source organism: Callionymus lyra (assembly GCA_016630915.1). Lineage (NCBI taxonomy): Eukaryota > Metazoa > Chordata > Actinopteri > Syngnathiformes > Callionymidae > Callionymus > Callionymus lyra. The sequence goes on from JACEEU010000020.1 coordinate 19,376,451, forward strand.
CCTTCAAGTAATAGTTTTTAGCGTTTCCTCCTCTGTCTTCTTACTTTACAGGAAACCCCAGTGAGCTTTTGTGTGGGAAAACATTCCTGCAGGTTGAAAGAGTCAAATGTGTCACACAGGTCTGCCCAGTCTGGCCACGCCTCCTTCAGGTCCTCCCTTCAGGGGGCTGGATCACAACACCGGCTAGGTGTCTTGTTACCTCTCAAGATGGCCGCTCAGGTAAACAGACAGGAGGAGGTCAGGTGAAGTGGAGGTCTACAATGATGCAGCCATGACCAGAATACTATTATGAGCTGTGTATAAATAATAATAAGATGTTTGCCTCAGAAACCATTGATTTATAACTATTAAAAAACCTCTTAAACTCTCATAAAACACCTCAAAATGTGCAATATAAAGGAGAGCATCAGGGGAGATTATTTGTCAATGCAGAGATGCTGACTAATTCATAATAATAATAAATATGAATATTAATATGAATGTTATTGATCTGATCATTACATATGTCAAGGTGCTTGTTTCTGTTTCTTATCAAAATACACATTAATACATAAGTCATCCGTCACAAACTGTAGAAGAAGCTGCTCAGTTTCCACTGTGTTGTGCGAGTGAGTTCCGTAACTCTACTGCCACTGGCTGCCCCGTTCAACTTGTTGACTTTTAATGACAGTTGTGTCAATACTTCAACTTCTAAACCATTATACCGATCAAATGAAAACTTTTTTTTTTTAACTTACAACAACATTTTACAGATATTTCAAAAAAGCTACAAACAAAGTCGTTCATTTGAATAATAAGGATGCTCTGCATTTTGTAACAAGTATTTTAAACAATAATAGAAATAAAATACAATATAAAGTGGTTTAAAAATCGGACCAAACTTTTCTTCTTACTATTAGAACAATGGCGTCTGTAGAGATCCGTGTCGTTGTGGTTCAATAAGTTGTTCATAATGTGGAGGTAAACACTTGATCGACAATAACAAACAACAATAAAATGAAAGAGTGATTCAGAGTCTTCGTCTTCTTCTCATTCAACTGAACAAATGCATCAGGACGTGGACTGTTATGTAAGAACTGTGGTATTTAAAGCACACTTGGATGAACACACTTCATAAATCCCTGGAGTCCACAGACTCGATTTATTCGACCGAAAGAACAATTATGTCTCTTTAAAAAAAAAAACACTTCTGAGCGTCAACAGCTGCTTCTTGTATGAAACTAATATCTGGGAGCAAACTAGAAGGTAAACAAAAGATGGGTGTCACTCCATTGTGCTCTTAAAATAGAACACACACACCCAACCCCATCGGAGGAACAGGGAGAATTAAACTGTTGCTCAACAGTGGCAACTTTAAAACCTTATTATTGGGGATTACTGCTTGTGTTGCTGCAGCTACACACACACCACACTGACCGCGCTGATGTGGTTTCATGGTTGTTTTGTTTGTGACGTTTAAGTGTGCAACTGTGAATACACACTGGAGGTCGGGTTCGTATGAAAATGTATTAGATTAAATACAACTCACAGCATTAAACTTCGACTTCAAGGTGATGCGCTCAAACATCCACAGACATAACAACACGACCACACTGAAGTGTGACCATGAACAGTTGAAGTTTCTGGGAATCGTGCCGTGCGTTTGGGTCATTTGACACCAATCCTTAATGAATCAAACATGGATATATAAAGAATCTGTGCTCGAAGTAAATGTCCATGCACAATAACTTGACACATTTGAACCTTGCAGAACATTCCTCAAGAATCCTGCTGACCAAACGGGATTACGGTACTATGCTAAGAGGTATTGTGTCCACTTTTAATGTTTCACAATTTCTCTTGATTAGTTTTACTCTTTAAATCCTGTTTGCCTCGTTTGTTTGATAGTTGATAGATGCGGTTGTAGGACCTCGTTCTTGGAGGTTTGTGATTGACGTTTTTTTCCTGCTAGCAGTTGAGTTACTCCTTTCTTTGGGGACTTTTTGGTTGACTTTATTCGGATTTACATGGTTGACGGGGGATTCCGAAGGACTAGTCGCCATCGTATAGACGTTTTTTTGATCTGTTACTTTTTGTTGTTGAGCACTGCCTTGTTATTGTCATTATGGACATTTGTGTCTCACTTTTTATTTAAAGTAAATCAATAAAATATCTATTTAAATATTTTGGAAATAAATGAACCACGACTTTTGATGGTCATTTCCAAAGGAGAAGTTATGTCTTGAGTTGTGAACTACAGCAGACCATACCAATGACCTCAGCCAGGTCTGGCAGACGTGACGGTCCAAAGATTAAAACTGTAATCCACTTCAAGGAATTTGAGATCAGGTGGTTTGAAGCTCGAGCAGAGAGAGAACACTTTGTTTCGCTCGACCGATCAGAAGAAACCTTCTCACCATGCACTCCAGCTTGGGACAGTAGGGAGTGTCGCCGATGATGTCGTCCTCCGGGGGGGTGATGCGCAGGAAGTCAAGGTGCTCGGGGCGAGGACCGCACTGGAGGGTCTCCGGTGGGTCGTCACTGTCCAGCATCCAGATGTCGTCCTGGCGCATCAGGGAGTCTTCTAGACAGTACAGGGAGTCACCATGTCATTTCTCATGTTTGAATGTTTCATGTGCATTTATAATTAAAATCAGGTCAAACATGTACGTATATAATGTATATGAATATTATACAGTGGAGCTTATATGCACTAATAAGCTTCTGCGTTTTAGACTTTTCCTAGAGCAAGTCACGTGTCTTCATCTCTCCTTCTTTGATGATTCTCATTACTACGATGTTGTCCTTCTCTCTGTCTCTCTTCTCCACATCTGTCCTGCCTAACTTTGTCTTTAAACTTCTTCCTCTGATGCTCATTTTATCAGAAACTTTTGGACTAAATCTTTACTCGAATCGTCCAAAACAAATACATTGTCTTGATATTAAAAGTTCAAAGCTCTTCTTACGAAGTGAGATCTTTAAAAGTTGAAGCAGAAGAACAGATCTGTGATGTTGTGTGACAGCTAAACAAAACAGCGACGAGGCCTGAGAGGGATCTGGTGAAGACATCAGAGTCTTTGAGTGTCAAGACAGCTCTTGTTCGCCCGCAGGCTTCACCTCAGTCGAGCACTTTTAGCTGCATCCACACCCGTCACGTTCCTCAGACAATCATATCTGATATTGAACTAAACCATTTGTTCACCTTAAACACTTGTAACTAGTTTGATACCAGAGCACACGTGTCAACAGAGCTCAGGATAAAGAAAGACTGCCCTCTTGTGACCAGTGAACTACTGAAATAAAAATGACTGAATCATTTGCTGCAGTGAACACGGTAAGCGCTCCTTTAAGTGCTCCAGCAGACTTGTCATTGCGAGTTACATCTCAAATAAATGCTATGTACAGGCCTGCAGCAAGTGCTGACATCAGCACTTTTACCTCTACTTGATAATTCAGCCATTGGCAGCCGGAGACGAGTGTTTTCTAATGATCATTTTCAGACTTCTTTCATTTAATGTCTTTGTTTGTATGTAAGCAAGTAAGTAAATTATATTTGTAGAGCACTTTTCCAGACCAGGGTCACAAATCGCTTAAACAATTAAAAAAAATACTCAATAAAATATATAATTTAAAAGTCAAGATAACATTGAGAACAACACAGGACTTCTAGAAAATCAAGTAAAAAGCTTGCACGAATAAAAGTGTCTTGAGATGTTTCTTGAAGGAGTGAGTAGATCATCAAACACAGATGTTTCTTGAAGGAGTCAGTAGATCATCAAACACAGAGATGTTTCTTGAAGGAGTCAGTAGATCATCAAACACAGAGATGTTTCTTGAAGGAGTCAGTAGATCATCAAACACAGAGATGTTTCTTGAAGGAGTCAGTAGATCATCAAACACAGATGTTTCTTGAAGGAGTCAGTAGATCATCAAACACAGATGTTTCTTGAAGGAGTCAGTAGATCATCAAACACAGAGATGTTTCTTGAAGGAGTCAGTAGATCATCAAACACAGATGTTTCTTGAAGGAGTCAGTAGATCATGAAACACAGAGATGTTTCTTGAAGGAGTCAGTAGATCATCAAACACAGATGTTTCTTGAAGGAGTCAGTAGATCATCAAACACAGAGATGTTTCTTGAAGGAGTCAGTAGATCATCAAACACAGATGTTTCTTGAAGGAGTCAGTAGATCATCAAACACAGATGTTTCTTGAAGGAGTCAGTAGATCATCAAACACAGATGTTTCTTGAAGGAGTCAGTAGATCATCAAACACAGATGTTTCTTGAAGGAGTCAGTAGATCATCAAACACAGAGATGTTTCTTGAAGGAGTCAGTAGATCATCAAACAAAGATGTTTCTTGAAGGAGTCAGTAGATCATCAAACACAGATGTTTCTTGAAGGAGTCAGTAGATCATCAAACACAGATGTTTCTTGAAGGAGTCAGTAGATCATCAAACACAGAGATGTTTCTTGAAGGAGTCAGTAGATCATCAAACACAGATGTTTCTTGAAGGAGTCAGTAGATCATCAAACACAGAGATGGTTCTTGAAGGAGTCAGTAGATCATCAAACACAGATGTTTCTTGAAGGAGTCAGTAGATCATCAAACACAGATGTTTCTTGAAGGAGTCAGTAGATCATCAAACACAGATGTTTCTTGAAGGAGTCAGTAGATCATCAAACACAGATGTTTCTTGAAGGAGTCAGTAGATCATCAAACACAGATGTTTCTTGAAGGAGTCAGTAGATCATCAAACACAGATGTTTCTTGAAGGAGTCAGTAGATCATCAAACACAGAGATGGTTCCAAAGCTTAGGAGCAACAGTCTGGAAGGATTTCTCTCCTCTGGTCCGGAAGTTCAGGAACCATCAGTAGATTCTGATCCACAGACCTCAGAGCCCGAGCTGGGGTGTAAGTCTGGATCAGATCACTGATGGAACGTCTGACCATGAATAGATCTGAAAGTATGAACCTGAATTTTGAAATGATCCTGAAAGAAACTGGCAGCAAGTGAAGAGATTTAAGGAACGGAGAAATGTGAGTTCTTCTACTAGAGCACCTCAGAAATTCTGGCTGAGGGTTCTGTATTAACTACAAACGTTTCCACTTATATTTAAACTTCTGTGGTTCAAACCACAATAATGCTTGATGCACCTTAGTCCCTTTAGATGACATGGAATCTTGGAAGACTGGTTGTCCGTCTAATTGATTCTGAGGAGGACTGGGACCAGGGTCCAGGGTGTCCCCCGCCTAACCCCCCAAGATGCTTTGATACAAGGCTTGTTATGAGGCAAAGGTTTACAAAAACGAAGCATTTCCTTAAGGACAAGTATCCATTTGACTGACAACCATGTTTCTAATAGTGGGTCTGTTTGTGTTTTTACTGTCATGATATTTAAACTGTACCTCTCATGATGAATCCGCACCTCACGTACAGACGCTCCAGTCTCTGAGAAATAAAACTCAACATGTCGTGGATTCCACTGGAGGGATGAAGAACTGAGGAGATTCTAAAGGGACGAAGCATTTTTCATGCTTTTTTTTTTTTTAAATGATCTGTCGAAATATCATTATAAAGCATATCAAGAACAAAGGAAAACACAAACATTAAAGTCATTTTTATCGCCATGGCAACTAATAAGTAAATCCCAAATTTAAATCCAGTCAAAACTTTTGTTTTATATGTTCAGTAGTTTCACAATAATACGCCTGGTGACACTTCTGTTGCATCGTGGGCGACCAAAGTTTACTGTATCCGTTGAAAAACCATGTTTTGTCAGAGTAACAAAAACATGTCACTACTAGTTGATGTAGTTTGTCATATACTGCTTCTAAAAATGACACATCGTTGTCGAGAGAGACTCAAACGAACACTTTAACACATCAAAACACTTTATTCGAGTTCATTCATGCAATGGTTCATTTTTATAAAGCAGCATTATTTGTGTTATTATCATGGACTTCACAGGTCATGTGACCATCCTGTATATTTCATAAATATCTAAAGATCAACATGATTCTGTATCTCATATTACTGATATATAATTCTATTTATAAAACGAGGGATCAGCTTTCACACTTTGACATGATCAGTGAGTGAGAAACACACACGGCGTCAGCAGGATTCATCGCTGACGTCCTACAGGCCAGTAAACCTCTGATGTAATGACCAGATGCTGCACACAATACACACACATGTGAAATAACAGCAACTCTAGGGGAAGCGTTAGATAATCGAACAACAGCATCATGAGTCTGGGTCTAAATTGACGGATCCAGTTATTACAGTTTAATCTCACAGCATGAACCTCCAGAGTGTGTGACCCCCTAATACGGTCTGGATCAACCCAAAACATGTCAACTCAGACAACACACTCAAGAGTACACACATTTGTAATCAGTGTGAGGAGGTCAACACTTAATATCTGAGGCTATATTTACGCGGCCCTCGTAATGTCAAAGTATGATCATGTATAAATGGTTTTAATGCATTAAAAAAATAATATTTTGTATTTATTATTCATTTACATTTTCACATATTACTTCCTTCCTTTTTGTGTGTAATTTATTGCGTATATATTAATCGTTAAAAACATTTTTTTTTTAAAGTTAATTGAATAAATTATTTGAAAAAAAATAATCTATACAAGAATAAAATTGCAATTTATTTAGCTTAATAAATGTCACGGCCTAATGACGCATGTCCTTCCTTTTTAAGGGATTTTTTCGTCTTTCTTTTTGCTTGACGGCCCCTAACAACATTCACAGAATTTAATGTGGCCCTTAAAGAACAGTCGACTCCAACCGATTTTAAAGCTGATGTTTGGACATATTTTGTTTGATTCCAAACAAATGAAAGGAGCCACGAAAAGAGAGTCAAGTACCCGACAATATGACACATATTGTATATCCTACAGTTTCACAATATATTACAACATATCGTTGGTCCTGTATCTTGATACATATAGTTTTACCCGATTCTTCACAATATACATTTCGAATTCTAATAGACTCTTCTGGTTCCATCACAGTGATGTAAAACTCCCAAAAGTAAACATGTATTTAAGAGTGTCATCGAGGATTATCGTATCCAGGCCAGTGACAATGAAATATATATATCTCCTCATCTTTTGAATAAGTGGGCCATGTGTCATGCTGAGAGCATCTGGCGGCGGCTTTTATCACTTTCAAACAGAAAGGATGTTGCATTGTGCATGAACCAGTGAGAAGCATCCATGTGGAAGGTGGTTTGTAAACCAGCGCGTTAGCAAGAGAATATGTAAGAAAGTAATACCGCACTCTGAAGGACGTGGTCTTGAACACTCATGGTTTCTGAGTTTGAGATCATTTCGCTTTTTCAATCTCACTTAGTGGTGTGTTTTGGCTAGAATGTGTTGATAAAATACGTATCATACAATACAATGATATGATATATAGTGTATATACAGTATATAGTGACACACTAGTAACAAGGATATATGTGAGTAGTATTGTCCAGTACTTGACTCTGGTGATGTGATAGTGTAGTAACAAGAATATATGTGTAGTATTGTCCAGTACTTGACTCTGGTGTTGTGATAGTGTAGTAACAAGTATATATGTGTAGTATTGTCCATTACTTGGCTCTGGTGTTGTGATAGTGTAGTAACAAGTATATATGTGTAGTATTGTCCAGTACTTGACTCTGGTGATGTGATAGTGTAGTAACAAGTTTATATGTGTAGTATTGTCCAGTACTTGACTCTGGTGTTGTGATAGTGTAGTAACAAGTATATATGTGTAGTATTGTCCAGTACTTGACTCTGGTGTTGTGATAGTGTAGTAACAAGAATATATGTGTAGTATTGTCCAGTACTTGACTCTGGTGTTGTGATAGTGTAGTAACAAGTATATATGTGTAGTATTGTCCAGTACTTGACTCTGGTGTTGTGATAGTGTAGTAACAAGGATATATGTGTAGTATTGTCCAGTACTTGACTCTGGTGTTGTGATAGTGTAGTAACAAGTATATATGTGTAGTATTGTCCAGTACTTGACTCTGGTGATGTGATAGTGTAGTAACAAGGATATATGTGTAGTATTGTCCAGTACTTGACTCTGGTGATGTGATAGTGTAGTAACAAGTATATATGTGTAGTATTGTTCAGTACTTGACTCTGGTGATGTGATAGTGTAGTAACAAGTATATATGTGTAGTATTGTCCAGTACTTGACTCTGGTGTTGTGATAGTGTAGTAACAAGTATATATGTGTAGTATTGTCCAGTACTTGACTCTGGTGATGTGATAGTGTAGTAACAAGTATATAAGTGTAGTATTGTCCAGTACTTGACTCTGGTGTTGTGATAGTGTAGTAACAAGTATATATGTTTAGTATTGTCCAGTACTTGACTCTGGTGATGTGATAGTGTAGTAACAAGTATATATGTGTAGTATTGTCCAGTACTTGACTCTGGTGTTGTGATAGTGTAGTAACAAGTATATATGTGTAGTATTGTCCAGTACTTGACTCTGGTGTTGTGATAGTGTAGTAACAAGTATATATGTGTAGTATTGTCCAGTACTTGACTCTGGTGTTGTGATAGTGTAGTAACAAGTATATATGTGTAGTATTGTCCAGTACTTGACTCTGGTGTTGTGATAGTGTAGTAACAAGTATATATGTGTAGTATTGTCCAGTACTTGACTCTGGTGATGTGATAGTGTAGTAACAAGTATATATGTGTAGTATTGTCCAGTACTTGACTCTGGTGTTGTGATAGTGTAGTAACAAGTATATATGTTTAGTATTGTCCAGTACTTGACTCTGGTGATGTGATAGTGTAGTAACAAGTATATATGTGTAGTATTGTCCAGTACTTGACTCTGGTGTTGTGATAGTGTAGTAACAAGTATATATGTGTAGTATTGTCCAGTACTTGACTCTGGTGTTGTGATAGTGTAGTAACAAGTATATATGTGTAGTATTGTCCAGTACTTGACTCTGGTGTTGTGATAGTGTAGTAACAAGTATATATGTGTAGTATTGTCCAGTACTTGACTCTGGTGTTGTGATAGTGTAGTAACAAGTATATATGTGTAGTATTGTCCAGTACTTGACTCTGGTGTTGTGATAGTGTAGTAACAAGGATATATGTGTGTAGTATTGTCCAGTACTTGACTCTGGTGATGTGATAGTGTAGTAACAAGTATATATGTGTAGTATTGTCCAGTACTTGACTCTGGTGATGTGATAGTGTAGTAACAAGGATATATGTGTAGTATTGTCCAGTACTTGACTCTGGTGATGTGATAGTGTAGTAACACATATATATGTGTATTTTTTATACTGCTATACTGCTTATACTTAAAGTAAAATAATACAATCTGAATTAGAACTTTATCTTAAACGCAGGCTTATCCAGAATAGAAAACAGGTTGTGGGCTCGAACAGACTGAATATTAATGTCAGTTAAGTTCTCATCATACCAACAGAGCCAGACATTGTTGTCATTGTTTTGAATAACCTGATTAGGCAACAATCCCTGTACGTCTCCTCATAAATAAGAGACCAGTGAAGAACACTGTGCCGCTGTCTATGGAAATAAAGATGTCTCAGTGAATCTGGGGATTAAGACACATTTTTGTCCTCAAGCTCAGTGACACTGTTTGTCTAGATGATGGTCGTCCAGCCTTGGACTGAAATGATCATTTACCCACAAAACTTCGACCTGAGGAAAGAAAACCATGAATAAAAATTGATTCATCAACAAAAGCTTTTGCGGTTTTTTCCCCACAGTTGCTAATTAGTGCCGAGCTTTAGTGAGACAACAGAGATTAAAGAGTGTTGTTATAGACGATCACAGATGAGACGATCGCACACGTACAAATGGATCCTTTGAAGAGCTTTTAACGCTGTTTGAACGTAAAATACATTAGATTAACAGGGAGAGGAACTGAACTGTTGAGAGAGTTGTATTTATACCATATTAACACTACTTGAAATAATGATTTCTTCTGTGAATTTTAATTGTTCCTTTATAATTCTTGTAATTCATTTTCCCTGGAAAGTATTTTGAAATCAAACATAGCTGTCAGCTTGGCTAGTTAGCAGGTTAGCTTAGCGTGTGATGCGAGCTCTGAACCATTGAATCTCCATTAACAACAATATAATTCCTTTGAGTGTTCGTTCTCCATCCTGGTGCAATGTGGGTCAAAACATTAGGAAAAACACTTTTTTACTCCCTAGATTTTAGTTTGAAATCCTGTTTTTTAAACCTGGTGATGTCATTTCCTAAGGATGTGAGTTCTAGGGGGTCAACAGACCCCTCAAGGTTTAAGTCGGTGATGCTTCATTTAACACGTGGTCACTCGCTCAGAGGCGAACATGGTCTTTTGTTCGAGGGTAATTTTCACAGGGAGTTAAGTTTTCATCAAACTGTTCCTGGCCTTGGCTTCCTAGTTTTCAACTCTGTTGGGAAGCTTTTAATTTGTGGTTACAGGACCAGTTTTATGCCAAGAAAAAAGATTAACCAAACCGGATTTCCACAAAAAGAACTTTAAGAAAGTTCCCACAAGAACGAAACAAGACGTATCAACGAAGTGTCAGGATGAACTGACCTGTCGTCGTTGACGTGTTGGATGAATTCCACCTGGAGTTGCTCGGCCTTCTGCTCAGGTTTAACTCCAGGCGCGTCAACGTCCGTTTGTTGCCGTTTCTGTCCATGACCTCGGAGAATATTTTGGATTCGTCGGTGTTGCTGGAGCTGTCCTGGTCGCTGTCTTTGTCTGAGATCAGCAGGATTCTGTGGTTGAGCTGAGGGCTGGCGTGCTTGGACGACAGCGGGGTCAGGACCGGGGACATGCTCTGAAGACAGTTTGAGGACGGGAACGATGTGTTGAAGACGGAGGCCAGAGATGGTGAAGACGGGCTCTTTTTCTGGGGTCTTCCGGAGGGGCTGGGTTCACTTGTGTGGGACAGAGGTAACCAGAGTCCGTTGGTGTTCTTGAAGTGTCTCTTGTCTCCATGAAAGCCATTCTGGTGATCTCTACTCTGTCTCCTGACACTCTGCGTTCTCACATCCGCATCCTGGACTCTGGCTACCACCCGCACCCCCGCATCCCTCGGGTTGATTTGATTAAACGGCTGCTGAGTCGACGCGTTCGCCTGATTCTCGGGTACGGCGTCTGAGCTTTTTATTGGACGAAGATTACTGCCGCTTTCTCTCCTGGAAGAACCTTGGAACAGACTACAAGAAGATGATTCAAATCCAAGTTCACCATCGATGTCAGAGAAGTTGTTGCAGAAATCCATGTCAGGTTCAAAAGTGCGGTTGTCGTCCATGAAGTTCCATTCTTCACGGCCGATCTGGATCTCGTCCATGGGAAGAACGGCCTTCATGGATTTATCCCCGTTATGTTCTAAAGTTAAACTCGATTTCTTTTTCCTTGGACTCTGAGGGAGCTCTTCTCTACCGTCAAGCTTCTGGGTACCTGACTTCTTCCTGCTGCTTACTGGTCTCTGTGTCTCCACAGTCGAGCTGTCGTCCTGCTTTCCCTCAGAGCTGTCAGTCAACCCTTGCATTTTCCCATCTTGGTTTCCCATCTTGACTTTGTAGGCACAATCCTGGCACAGCGATAAGATGTCAGCCAGCAGCTGATGGTTCTCCGCCGCCAGCCAGCACAGCTCTGCCACGACTTCCCTGCTCGCCTGTCCGGAGTCCAGGAGTTTTCTCGAGGAGATGGAAGACTGGTCCCTTTGTCCGGACACGGCATGATCCTCTTTTCCCAAGTCATGGTCATCGCTGGCCAGTTCTGAATGAGGGGCGCGGCTCTTGTACTTAAAGCTCCGGACCGGCCTCTTGGGGAAGTACGGACTGATGGAGGTTAACTCCTTAATGGGTTCATAGAGAAGTAGAACTGTGTGTCTTCCCTCCATGACGAGTGTAATGGTGTTTATAAAACGACGGTGAAGTCAGTCCAACAGTCCAGGAGGGCGGACTTCCTGGGTTCTCATCGCATGGATGGTCCCGGTGCTGTCACAAACACAAGAGCAGTTCTTTGAGTATAACTTCGATGACATAACGTTTTATGACTTCAAATAATTGTTCTTACGTCCCTTTTAAATGTGTCATTTTGGACTATATTGGTTATAATCTGAGTGTGTGTTTGTGCGTGCATGTGTGTGAACATGGACCACAGAAAAGAAAATTTTACCTTTTTAATATCTTTTTTTTGTGTGTATACTGGGAACTACAAACAAGTTTAAAATAAATATCTTTTCTGAACTAGTTCTCATTTCAGAGTCAATACAACAGGGGCCTTACAGACGAACAGTATGGAGGTATTCAGATATTTTGGGGGTGTTTCTCAATGAAGAAAAGTGACCCCCAGTCAGGACCGTCATGTGAACATACATTTCTACTTGAAACTCCAAAAAGACAGATTACTCAGAAAATTCTCAGAACCATTAGTCAACGTGAGGGTGAGTAGAAAATGAGTGAAATATGAGTTTTGGTAGAACATAACTATAAATGAACAGTTTGTGTTATTTAGATGCTGTTCATGGAAATAAAGGTTAATAAAGGCTCATAATCAGTGAGTTGATAGGTTTCAGCAATTTAAACCAAATGATGTTGGACATCAAAAAACTGAGAGACATTAGGTTCAGAACGTTTAAGAAAAGGTTGATCAAAGAAGAAGACCTGATGTAGGGATGTGTGTATTTGTATTTCATAAGAATCCCTTTTATGTGATACATTTATCTGAGTCAGCCAGACAGCTTTTAAATTGTTAGATTCGCAAACACTAATTTTTGTCCCACCAGCCGAGTTTACTAAAATGTTTAGAGACTTCAAACGCTAATTTCAAGTAAGAATACAATACCATAGTACCTTATGTTTCCATTAGTGTATATTTAAACAACATGTGTTTGTTCAATTCATTTTTGTTGTTAATATTTTGGGAGCAACATTTTCTAATTTAATGTTAATTTATTATTTAACAAGCTTTTCAATGATACCAACCTTTAAAAATGGGGTAAATATTGAGTTATGACAATTTGAAAGATGCATTTAACAAAAAGTTAAAACCTAAAATATTAAACCTATATTGACTTAGTGTTAAGAATTGAACATGTATTACCATTTTAATAATCAATAACTTTCTTTCTTAATATGTATCACATTACTTCAATTACTTTGTACTGTTTGTACAAATTTTCCTGGTCTGGAAAAGCGCTATATAAATAAAAATTACTTACTAACAAATGATACTTATATCAGTGGACATATCTTAAGTGGACAATTGACCTTCTTTATTCCAACTTGAAGGACGCCTACAGAGCCAAACCTCTTCCTCCACTTGGAAGGTCCGATCACAACCTGGTCCACCTTCAGTCACAGTACACTCCTCTGGTGCAGAGACAGACTGTGACCACTAAGACAATCAGAAAGTGGACACCAGCTGTGGAGGACGCCATCAGAGACTGCTTTGAAACAACAGACTGGGATGTGCTGCTGAGGTCTCATGGTGAGGACATCGAGGGACAGACACACTGTCTAACAGATTATTTAAATTTCTGTTTGGACGTTGTCGCCCCTACTAAGACTGTCCGCTGTTACCCTAATAATAAACCGTGGGTAACAAAGGAGGTCAAGGATGTCCTTAACAGGAAGAAAGTGGCATTCAGGAGCAGAGACAGGGACGCCATGAGGTCAGCTCAGCAGGAGGTGAAGCGATGCTTGAAGGAGGCAAAGGACACCTACAGGAGGAGGTTGGAGGAGAAGCTGAGCCGAGAAGAAATAAGAGAGTCTGGGATGATGTTAAAACCATCACTGGACACAAGACCAAGGCCTCTCTGACTGCAGTGGACACGGTGGATGAGGCAAATGGACTGAACAACTTTTTCAACAGGTTTGAGCAGGTCACCTCACCCTCACTGCTGCCCGCCTCAGGACCTGCCCCACCTTCTTGTGCCCCCCCAGCTCCACAGAACCACTTCCCAGCTTCACCTCACTCCAGGTACAGGATGTACTTCGGAGGATTCGTCCAGGGAAGGCTGCTGGTCCTGATAAGGTGTCTGCTCGACTGCTAAAGACCTGCGCTGCTGAACTAGCTGAGCCACTCCAGCATGTCTTCAACCTCAGTCTACGGCTGGGGAAAGTACCAACTCTGTGGAAGACTTCCTGTATCGTTCCAGTCCCTAAAAAGATCCGACCGAGTGTGCTGAACGATTACAGACCGGTGGCACTGACTTCGCAGCTGATGAAGACACTGGAGCGGCTGGTCCTCAAACATCTCACGCCACAAGTCCAGCACGCGCAAGACCCCCCTGCAGTTTGCCTACCAGCCAGCAGTTGGTGTGGAAGATGCCATCCTTCACCTCCTGCATCGGACCTACTCCCACTTGGATAAAGGAAGCGGTTCAGTGAGAATCCTGTTCCTGGACTTTTCTAGTGCCTTCAACACTATCCAACCCACTCTGCTGCAGGACAAACTGACTAAGATGCATGTGGACCCTGGTCTGGTCTCCTGGATTACGGACTATCTTACTGATCGACCACAGTATGTCAGGCTGAAGGACATCAAGTCTGACACTATGGTGTGCAGTACAGGAGCACCTCAGGGGACAGTACTGGCCCCTCTCCTCTTCACCATCTACACTTCAGACTTCTGCTACAACTCAGAGCTGAGTCTCGTCCAGAAGTATGCTGACGACACTGCCATTGTTGGATGCATCAGGGACAACAGCGAAGACGAGTACAGGAGTCTGATACGTGACTTTGTGGACTGGAGTGAGAGGAACCACTTGCAGCTGAACACCTCAAAAACCAAGGAGCTGGTCTTGGATTTCGGGAGGTCCAGGACAAAGCCACGTCCAGTGTCCATCAGAGGCGACGAGGTGGAGATAGTGGACAACTATAAGTACCTCGGTGTGTGGATGGACAGTAAACTGGACTGGTCCTGCAACACAGACCATGTGTATAAGAAGGTTCAGAGTAGACTGTACTTTCTGAGGAGGCTTCGTTCATTTAACATCTGCAAGAAGCTCCTCTGCATGTTCTACCAGTCTGTGGTGGCCAGTGTCCTGTTCTATGCTGTGGTGTGTTGGGGTGGAAATGTGTCCAAGAGGAGGTCAAGAGGTCAACAGGTTGATCAGGAGGGCTGGTTCTGTGGTTGGAATGAAGCTGGACTCACTGGTGACAGTTGCTGAGAGGAGATCATTGAACAAACTACTGTCCATCATGGACGATGACAGTCATCCTCTGAACACTGTCATCAGTGAGCAGAGAAGCAGAATGAGTGCACGAATGCTCCTACCCAGGTGCAAAACAAATAGACTCAGGGACTCATTCATCCCTCGGGCTATTAAATTGTACAATTCTGAGTTCGGGGGCAGGAGTGGAGTGAGAGTATCTGGATGTTCTGTTCCATGTTAGTCTTTGTATCTTTGTCTTTGTTGTTTTTCTTTCCTTGACCTATGTTCTTTGTCTTTGTCTTTAGACTTAGATTGTGTCATCTTGTTCTTCCTCTTTATGTTCTTCTTATTTTATTTTTTATGTATTATTTTTTATTGTTTATGAAAAATTGCTGGCTATTGTAAAAAAACAATTTCCCAAAGGAGACCTCCTGAGGGATCAATAAAGTTTTACCTTACCTTACCTTACCTTACTGTCATATATATCAACTCATTTTTTAAATGTTACACAAATACCTTCATGATGTTTCTTGCTCTGTTGTTAGCATAAATGCTAATTACCAAGTATAGGTTGAAGTGAGTAAGTATTTGTTGTATTTGCAACACAGAAGTTCGTTCAAATAAAAACTAAATAAATGGAATAAATAGTAGTTAAACAGTATTTTGGTTTTCGACAGACCTAAAGCCACAGAACAATAAATAAATAATAAGTAGTTGTTAGCATGAAACATGACCGCGGCAGTAAGTTGGCGCTCAATGTGGTCACGTGACCACTACCGCAATATCACATGAATATTAAAAGTATTTATCCATGATCATACTAATACTATTTATAATGTTTTTATACAACTGCTTGTACATACATGTTGTGATGACACGAGCTCAAACTGTCCCAAACATTCTTATGACGATTTAAACATCTGACAATTGTTTACATCATAATCCTGTCAATCACCGGCCATGACAACAACAAGAGGTGATAATATTATAATAATATCATAATATCACGAATGTTTGCTTCGTTTTTAAACACATTAAACACAAACTTGCGGCGGATGTTCAGAGTCAATATATTCTGCATCATTTCTACGTCATATTTGATGACAACTTACGCGTTTTCCGGCCCAGATCAAGGCTGTAGGTGATGCTAGAAGCTTGAGCTCAGGTTTAAATAAAGATAGTTTTAATAAAAAGCATCACAGATTCTCACCTGATCCACTGGATCCGCAGATCTTTCTCCACATCTCTGTCCTGCAGCTTCACCGCGACCACGGGGCGGGGCTTGTTGACTGACGGGAGCGTTCACCAGTGATGACGTCTGTCGAGGCGCCGTCCGACGTTGTGATTGGCCGAGAGACGAAAGAGCCCGCCTCCTGCTCCAGCCTGAGACGGGGCAGCTTTGCAGGTACTAGACCACGTGACGCTGAAGTGATGCGGGAGGAGATGTACTCGAGTACATGTACACGAGTCATCTCCTCGAGTCATGTACTCGAGTCATGTACACGAGTCATCTCCTCGAGTCATCTCCTCGAGTCATGTACACGAGTCATCTCCTCGAGTACATGTACACGAGTCATCTCCTCAAGTCATGTACACGAGTCATGTACACGAGTCATCTCCTCGAGTCATGTACTCGAGTCATGTACTCGAGTCATGTACACGATTCATGTACTCGAGTACATCTCCTCGAGTCATCTCCTCGAGTCATGTTCTCGAGTCATGTACTCGAGTCATCTCCTCGAGTCATCTCCTCGAGTCATGTACACGAGTCATGTACTCGAGTCATGTACACGAGTCATGTACACGAGTCATGTACTCGAGTCATGTACTCGAGTCATGTACTCGAGTCATGTACACGAGTCATGTACACGAGTCATGTACTCGAGTCATGTACTCGAGTCATGTACACGAGTCATGTACTCGAGTCATGTACTCGAGTCATGTACACGAGTCATCTCCTCGAGTCATGTACTCGAGTCATGTACACGAGTCATGTACACGAGTCATGTACTCGAGTCATGTACACGAGTCATGTACACGAGTCATCTCCTCGAGTCATGTACTCGAGTCATGTACACGATTCATGTACTCGAGTACATCTCCTCGAGTCATCTCCTCGAGTCATGTTCTCGAGTCATGTACTCGAGTCATGTACTCGAGTCATGTTCTCGAGTCATGTACTCGAGTCATCTCCTCGAGTCATGTACTCGAGTCATGTACACGAGTCATGTACTCGAGTCATGTACTCGAGTCATGTTCTCGAGTCATGTACTCGAGTCATGTACTCGAGTCATGTTCTCGAGTCATGTACTCGAGTCATGTACTCGAGTCATGTTCTCGAGTCATGTACTCGAGTCATGTACTCGAGTCATGTACACGAGTCATGTACTCGAGTCATGTACTCGAGTCATGTACACGAGTCATCTCCTCGAGTAATGTTCTCGAGTCATGTACACGAGTCATGTACACGAGTCATGTACTCGAGTCATGTACACGAGTCATGTACACGAGTCATGTACTCGAGTCATGTACACGAGTCATGTACTCGAGGTCATGTACTCGAGTCATGTACACGAGTCATCTCCTCGAGTAATGTTCTCGAGTCATGTACACGAGTCATGTACTCGAGTCATGTACACGAGTCATCTCCTCGAGTAATGTTCTCGAGTCATGTACACGAGTCATCTCCTCGAGTCATGTACTCGAGTCATGTTCTCGAGTCATGTACTCGAGTCATGTACTCGAGTCATGTTCTCGAGTCATGTACTCGAGTCATCTCCTCGAGTCATGTACACGAGTCATGTACACGAGTCATGTACTCGAGTCATGTACACGAGTCATGTACTCGAGTCATGTACTCGAGTCATGTACACGAGTCATCTCCTCGAGTAATGTTCTCGAGTCATGTACACGAGTCATGTACTCGAGTCATGTACTCGAGTCATGTACTCGAGTCATGTACACGAGTCATCTCCTCGAGTAATGTTCTCGAGTCATGTACACGAGTCATCTCCTCGAGTAATGTTCTCGAGTCATGTACACGAGTCATGTACTCGAGTCATGTACACGAGTCATGTACTCGAGTCATCTCCTCGAGTAATGTTCTCGAGTCATGTACACGAGTCATGTACTCGAGTCATGTACTCGAGTCATGTACTCGAGTCATCTCCTCGAGTAATGTTCTCGAGTCATGTACACGAGTCATGTACACGAGTCATCTCCTCGAGTAATGTTCTCGAGTCATGTACACGAGTCATGTACTCGAGTCATGTACACGAGTCATCTCCTCGAGTAATGTTCTCGAGTCATGTACACGAGTCATCTCCTCGAGTCATGTACTCGAGTCATGTTCTCGAGTCATGTACTCGAGTCATGTACTCGAGTCATGTTCTCGAGTCATGTACTCGAGTCATCTCCTCGAGTCATGTACACGAGTCATGTACACGAGTCATGTACTCGAGTCATGTACACGAGTCATGTACTCGAGTCATGTACTCGAGTCATGTACACGAGTCATCTCCTCGAGTAATGTTCTCGAGTCATGTACACGAGTCATGTACTCGAGTCATGTACTCGAGTCATGTACTCGAGTCATGTACACGAGTCATCTCCTCGAGTAATGTTCTCGAAGTCATGTACACGAGTCATCTCCTCGAGTAATGTTCTCGAGTCATGTACACGAGTCATGTACTCGAGTCATGTACACGAGTCATGTACTCGAGTCATCTCCTCGAGTAATGTTCTCGAGTCATGTACACGAGTCATGTACTCGAGTCATGTACTCGAGTCATGTACACGAGTCATCTCCTCGAGTAATGTTCTTGAGTCATGTACACGAGTCATGTACTCGAGTCATGTACTCGAGTCATGTACTCGAGTCATGTACACGAGTCATGTACTCGAGTCATGTACTCGAGTCATCTCCTCGAGTCATGTACTCGAGTCATGTACACAAGTCATGTACTCGAGTCATGTACTCGAGTCATGTACACGAGTCATGTACACAAGTCATGTACTCGAGTCATGTACTCGAGTCATGTACACGAGTCATGTACTCGAGTCATGTACACGAGTCATGTACTCGAGTCATGTACTCGAGTCATGTACACGAGTCATGTACTCGAGTCATGTACTCGAGTCATGTACACGAGTCATCTCCTCGAGTCATGTACTCTAGTCATGTACACGAGTCATGTACTCGAAGTCATGTACTCGAGTCATGTACACGAGTCATGTACTCGAGTCATGTACTCGAGTCATGTACACGAGTCATCTCCTCGAGTCATGTACTCTAGTCATGTACTCGAGTCATGTACTCTAGTCATGTACACGAGTCATGTACTCGAGTCATGTACACGAGTCATGTACTCTAGTCATGTACTCGAGTCATGTACTCTAGTCATGTACACGAGTCATGTACTCGAGTCATGTACACGAGTCATGTACACGAGTCATGTACACGAGTCATGTACACGAGTCATGTACTCGAGTACATGACTTTTGCAGCTTCACGTTAAAGAAACACTCACAACTCAAGTCGACATATTGAGTGTTTGATGACAGGTTGTCGGTCAAACTGATCACGTGGTACGCGTCAATCAATATGCAAGTACATCAATGTCAGGCATAGAAACTATATATACACAGGAAACTACTACGTAGAGTATATTTGTTGCTTAATTTTGGAGGTTTCTTTTACGCCTTTTAAACTTACTTAAACGAAAATTTGAATTCCCTATTTTGACACTTTAGGCATTTTTGGAACAAAATTGTGTTTGTTAAAAATGTATTTATTCATTCATTCAAGCATTTGCAAACAATATATCTCATCAACGGTAACCCTAATCCTAACCCTAACCCTAATCCTAATCCTAACCCTAACCCTAATCCTAACCCTAACCCTAACCCTAACCCTAACCCTAATCCTAACCCTAACCCTAACCCTAACCCTAACCCTAACCCTAATCCTAACCCTAACCCTAACCCTAACCCTAACCCTAACCCTAATCCTAACCCTAACCCTAACCCTAACCCTAACCCTAACCCTAATCCTAACCCTAACCCTAACCCTAACCCTAACCCTAACCCTAATCCTAACCCTAACCCTAACCCTAACCCTAACCCTAATCCTAACCCTAACCCTAACCCTAACCCTAATCCTAACCCTAACCCTAACCCTAACCCTAACCCTAACCCTAACCCTAATCCTAACCCTAACCCTAACCATTATGTACTTTATCTTTAGACTTAGATTGTATCATCTTGTTCTTTCTCTTCATTTCTCTTTGTTCTTGTTCTTATTTTATTTTGATTTATTTTTATGAATAATTGCTGTATTGCTGTGTCTAATTGGAAAAAAACAATTTCCCGATAAAGTTCTACCTTACCTTACCTTACCTTACATATTTATATTGTTTACAAAATGTTATATCTCTTCTAGTCCGACAAATCTTGAAAAGTAGAAAATAAACTATAAAAAGTCTGAATAAACTCTTTGGTGTCATTGATGTAAGAATATAAATAATGGACAAAAAAGATTTATTGCCATTTATTTAATATTAAGTTATTACTCAAAATAATGTATTTTATTATGATTAATGAAAATATAAATAATGAATCAACAGTGAACAAATAAAAACAGTACGTATTGTTTAATGTTTATTTTTATTTCTAAAAGTCACGTGATCTACCGATTGAGCTCCATGAGATAGTGATGTAATATAATGTAATAATAATATGTAATATAAGAAAACTGTAGGAGATGAATTACGAATGGATGCGTGAGAATGTTTTAAGTTGTATTTACCCTGAATACAGAATAAAATACATGAACTCAAACCTCATTTGAAGTATTTTATGAAACTCACCTGACCAGACTGAACAGCCTCTAAAATGAGGACATGTCCAGGTAAAATAAGATGTATGGTCACATGGTAGACATATTGAGATGTTTAACAACGTAACATTTCTCTTCTAGTCCAACAGATCTTCCTCTTTGACAGCTGTGAAAGGCTGGGCGGCAAAGCAGCACAGGATCTGTTGTTGACAGGGATAGAACCCTTTATATTGTGTTACAAGTTCCAAAAGATATATATTTGGTGTCTCTATCTCATCACAATACATGGTTCTGTGATGGAAAAAAAAGACAAATCAACTACAAAACCCAGACATTTTGAAGGATTTAATAAAGCTTTAGGATTTTATAATTAGTTTAAGACCACAAAAAGAGGACAAGTGATAATAATTCGTGTCAAAGCGAGTAAAGAAGAGCTTCCTCTCTCATAAAGCTCACTTTTTGTTTTGTTCACCTAGTCAATGATAATAAAACGAACCTAAAATACAAATGACTTATGCTCTAGTAGAAGAACTCACATTTCTCCTTCAAACTCTTCACTGGCTGCCAGTTTCTTTCAGGATCATTTTAAAATTCTGGTTCTTACTTTCAGATCTATTCATGGTCAGACCTTCCATCAGTGATCTGATCCAGACTTACACCCCAGCTCGGGCTCTGAGGTCTGTGGATCAGAATCTACTGATGGTTCCTGAACTTCCGGACCAGAGGAGAGAAATCCTTCCAGACTGTTGCTCCTAAGCTTTGGAACCATCTCTGTGTTTGATGATCTACTGACTCCTTCAAGAAACATGTGTGTTTGATGATCTACTGACTCCTTCAAGAAACATCTGTGTTTGATGATCTGCTGACTCCTTCAAGAAACATCTGTGTTTGATGATCTACTGACTCCTTCAAGAAACATCTGTGTTTGATGATCTACTGACTCCTTCAAGAAACATCTGTGTTTGATGATCTACTGACTCCTTCAAGAAACATCTCTGTGTTTGATGATCTACTGATTCCTTCAAGAAACATCTGTGTTTGATGATCTGCTGACTCCTTCAAGAAACATCTGTGTTTGATGATCTACTGACTCCTTCAAGAAACATCTGTGTTTGATGATCTACTGACTCCTTCAAGAAACATGTGTGTTTGATGATCTACTGACTCCTTCAAGAAACATGTGTGTTTGATGATCTACTGACTCCTTCAAGAAACATCTGTGTTTGATGATCTGCTGACTCCTTCAAGAAACATCTGTGTTTGATGATCTACTGACTCCTTCAAGAAACATCTGTGTTTGATGATCTCTGACTCCTTCAAGAAACATCTGTGTTTGATGATCTACTGACTCCTTCAAGAAACATCTGTGTTTGATGATCTACTGACTCCTTCAAGAAACATCTGTGTTTGATGATCTACTGACTCCTTCAAGAAACATCTGTGTTTGATGATCTACTGACTCCTTCAAGAAACATCTGTGTTTGATGATCTACTGACTCCTTCAAGAAACATCTGTGTTTGATGATCTACTGACTCCTTCAAGAAACATCTGTGTTTGATGATCTACTGACTCCTTCAAGAAACATCTGTGTTTGATGATCTACTGACTCCTTCAAGAAACATCTGTGTTTGATGATCTACTGACTCCTTCAAGAAACATCTGTGTTTGATGATCTACTGACTCCTTCAAGAAACATCTCTGTGTTTGATGATCTACTGACTCCTTCAAGAAACATCTGTGTTTGATGATCTGCTGACTCCTTCAAGAAACATCTGTGTTTGATGATCTACTGACTCCTTCAAGAAACATCTGTGTTTGATGATCTACTGACTCCTTCAAGAAACATCTCTGTTTGATGATCTACTGACTCCTTCAAGAAACATCTGTGTTTGATGATCTACTGACTCCTTCAAGAAACATGTGTGTTTGATGATCTACTGACTCCTTTAAGAAACATCTGTGTTTGATGATCTACTGACTCCTTCAAGAAACATCTCTGTTTGATGATCTACTGACTCCTTCAAGAAACATCTGTGTTTGATGATCTACTGACTCCTTCAAGAAACATCGTGTTTGATGATCTACTGACTCCTTCAAGAAACATCTGTGTTTGATGATCTACTCACTACTTCAAGAAACATCTCTGTGTTTGAAGATCTACTGACTCCTTCAAGAAACATCTGTGTTTGATGATCTGCTGACTCCTTCAAGAAACATCTGTGTTTGATGATCTACTGACTCCTTCAAGAAACATGTGTGTTTGATGATCTACTGACTCCTTCAAGAAACATCTCTGTTTGATGATCTACTGACTCCTTCAAGAAACATCTGTGTTTGATGATCTACTGACTCCTTCAAGAAACATGTGTGTTTGATGATCTACTGACTCCTTTAAGAAACATCTGTGTTTGATGATCTACTGACTCCTTCAAGAAACATCTCTGTTTGATGATCTACTGACTCCTTCAAGAAACATCTGTGTTTGATGATCTACTGACTCCTTCAAGAAACATCTGTGTTTGATGATCTACTGACTCCTTCAAGAAACATCTGTGTTTGATGATCTACTGACTCCTTCAAGAAACATGTGTGTTTGATGATCTACTGACTCCTTCAAGAAACATCTGTGTTTGATGATCTACTGACTCCTTCAAGAAACATGTGTGTTTGATGATCTACTGACTCCTTCAAGAAACATCTGTGTTTGATGATCTACTGACTCCTTCAAGAAACATCTGTGTTTGATGATCTACTGACTCCTTCAAGAAACATCTGTGTTTGATGATCTACTGACTCCTTCAAGAAACATCTGTGTTTGATGATCTACTGACTCCTTCAAGAAACATGTGTGTTTGATGATCTACTGACTCCTTCAAGAAACATCTGTGTTTGATGATCTACTGACTCCTTCAAGAAACATCTGTGTTTGATGATCTACTGACTCCTTCAAGAAACATGTGTGTTTGATGATCTACTGACTCTTTCAAGAAACATCTGTGTTTGATGATCTACTGACTCCTTCAAGAAACATCTGTGTTTGATGATCTACTGACTCCTTCAAGAAACATCTGTGTTTGATGATCTACTGACTCCTTCAAGAAACATGTGTGTTTGATGATCTATTGACTCCTTCAAGAAACATCTGTGTTTGATGATCTACTGACTCCTTCAAGAAACATCTGTGTTTGATGATCTACTCACTACTTCAAGAAACATCTCTGTGTTTGATGATCTACTGACTCCTTCAAGAAACATCTGTGTTTGATGATCTGCTGACTCCTTCAAGAAACATCTGTGTTTGATGATCTACTGACTCCTTCAAGAAACATGTGTGTTTGATGATCTACTGACTCCTTCAAGAAACATCTCTGTTTGATGATCTACTGACTCCTTCAAGAAACATCTGTGTTTGATGATCTACTGACTCCTTCAAGAAACATGTGTGTTTGATGATCTACTGACTCCTTTAAGAAACATCTGTGTTTGATGATCTACTGACTCCTTCAAGAAACATCTATGTTTGATGATCTACTGACTCCTTCAAGAAACATGTGTGTTTGATGATCTACTGACTCCTTCAAGAAACATGTGTTTGATGATCTACTGACTCCTTCAAGAAACATCTGTGTTTGATGATCTACTCACTACTTCAAGAAACATCTCTGTGTTTGAAGATCTACTGACTCCTTCAAGAAACATCTGTGTTTGATGATCTGCTGACTCCTTCAAGAAACATCTGTGTTTGATGATCTACTGACTCCTTCAAGAAACATGTGTGTTTGATGATCTACTGACTCCTTCAAGAAACATCTCTGTTTGATGATCTACTGACTCCTTCAAGAAACATCTGTGTTTGATGATCTACTGACTCCTTCAAGAAACATGTGTGTTTGATGATCTACTGACTCCTTTAAGAAACATCTGTGTTTGATGATCTACTGACTCCTTCAAGAAACATCTCTGTTTGATGATCTACTGACTCCTTCAAGAAACATCTGTGTTTGATGATCTACTGACTCCTTCAAGAAACATCTGTGTTTGATGATCTACTGACTCCTTCAAGAAACATCTGTGTTTGATGATCTACTGACTCCTTCAAGAAACATGTGTGTTTGATGATCTACTGACTCCTTCAAGAAACATCTGTGTTTGATGATCTACTGACTCCTTCAAGAAACATCTGTGTTTGATGATCTACTGACTCCTTCAAGAAACATCTGTGTTTGATGATCTACTGACTCCTTCAAGAAACATCTGTGTTTGATGATCTACTGACTCCTTCAAGAAACATCTTAAGACGTTTTTATTTGTTCAGGCTTTTCCTTGATTTTCTGGAACTCCTGTGTTGTTATCAGTATTATCTTGACCTTTAAAGTATATACTTTATTGAATATTGTTTTGATTGTTTAAGCGCTTTGTGACCCTGGTCTGGAAAAGCGCTATATAAATAAAAATTACTTACTTACTTACTTACAAAAAAAAGAGCCATCTACTGGTCACTCGACGGTATTACATAAACATTAGCACGTAAACGTGTCGACATACCTCTGAGAGAATTGAACTCGTTTAAAAGAGTTTGATTCTGTTCATACAAACCTTCTTTCAGGTGAATCTGTTTTACTACCGTAACTGGACGGTGATGCATGACTTCAAACAGCCACTAGAGGGCAGCATCACGCTTCTTAAAAACTGAAATCATCTCCATTAATTGTAAAAATAGCCTAAGTAGCAGTTTGACCTGATGTAATTGAGTGAAAACACAGATTATTTTAATGAATCATCTTGTTTACTCTCACTAACAGCCAAGATGTCAGCTTTAATGAAGTACTGAGGCTCGCTTTAGCATCCAGAGGGAGAGAGTTAGTGTAGGTGAGTGCCTTAGTTTGACCTTTAACACCAGGTGAAGGAAAGTGAGGGAACATAAGAGAGAGAGAGAGAGAGAGAGAGAGAGAGAGAGAAAGAGAGACAGAGAGGCAGAGAGAGAACGAGGGACAGTTGGTTGTCATTCACCTCAGTCCTGTGAAGGAGGTGAAGAAGAGAGTGCGGCCACGACTGCAAGAGTGAAAAGAGGAGCGTCACATGAAGGTGCTGATGAAGAAGACGAGGAAGAAGTTTACTTGAAGTTCATGTGTATTATTAAGTAGTAGTACTAGTGTACTTGTAGTGTAGTAAAGGTATACTAGTTTGAT
>JACEEU010000020.1:19402797-19475297 GCA_016630915.1 Callionymus lyra
TGTACTCCTTCATCTACATCATCATCATGTACTCGAGTCATGTACACGAGTCATGTACTCGAGTCATGTACTCGAGTCATGTACTCGAGTCATGTACTAGTCATGTACGGGGGTCATGTACTCGAGAGTCATGTACTCGGAGTCATGTACTGAGTCATGTACTCGAGTCATGTACACTAGTCATGTCATGTACTCGAGTCATGTACCGGAGTCATGTACACGAGTCATGTACACGAGACGAGTCATGTACACGAGCATGAGTCATGTACTCGAGTCATGTACTCGAGTCATGTACACGAGTCATGTACTCGAGTCATGTACTCTAGTCATGTACACGAGTCATGTACTCGAAGTCATGTACACGAGTCATGTACTGAGTCATGTACTCGAGTCATGTACACGAGTCATGTACTCGAGACATGTACTCGAGTCATGTACAAGAGTCATGTACTCGAGTCATGTACTCGAGTCATGTACACGAGTCATGTACAAGAGTCATGTACTCGAGTCATGTACTCGAGTCATGTACTGAAGTCATGTACACGAGTCATGTACTTGAGTCATGTACACGAGAGTCATGTACTCGAGTCATGTACTCGAGTACATGACTTTTGCAGCTTCACGTTAAAGAAACACTCACAACTCAAGTCGACATATTGAGTGTTTGATGACAGGTCGTCGGTCAAACTGATGACGTGGTGCGCGCCCCCCCCCGTCACCAAATATGCAAGTACTTCAATGTCAGGCATAGAAACTATATATACACAGGAAACTACTACGTAGAGTATATTTGTTGCTTAATTTTGGAGGTTTCTTTTCGCCTTTTAAACTTACTTAAACGAACATTTGAATTCCCTATTTTGACAGTTTAGGCATTTTTGGAACAAAATTGTGTTTGTTAAAAATGTTTTTATTCATTCATTCAAGCATTTGCAAACAATATATCTCATCAACGGTAACCCTAACCCTAATCCTAACCCTAACCCTAACCCTAACCCTAACCCTAACCCTAACCCTAACCCTAACCCCTAACCCTAACCCTAACCCTAACCCTAACCCTAAACCCTAACCCTAACCCTAACCCCTAACCCTAACCCTAACCCTAACCCTAACCCTAACCCTAACCCTAACCCTAACTCCTAACCCTAACCCTAACCCTAACCCTAACCCTAACCCTAACCCTAACCCTAACCCTAACCCTAACCCTAACCCTAACCCCTAACCCTAACCCTAACCCTAACCCTAACCCTAACCCTTACCCTAACCCTAACCCCTACCCTAACCCTAACCCTAACCCCTAACCCTAACCCTAACCCTAACCCTAACCCTAACCCTAACCCTAACCCTAACCCTAACCCTAACCCTAACCCTAACCCCTAACCCTAACCCTAACCCTAACCCTAACCCTAACCCTAACCCTAACCCTAACCCTAACCCTAACCCTAACCCCTAACCCTAACCCTAACCCTAACCCTAACCCTAACCCTAACCCTAACCCTAACCCTAACCCTAACCCTAACCCTAACCCTAACCCTAACCCTAACCCTAACCCTAATCCTAACCCTAACCCTAACCCTAACCCT
Organism: Callionymus lyra; assembly: GCA_016630915.1. NCBI lineage: Eukaryota > Metazoa > Chordata > Actinopteri > Syngnathiformes > Callionymidae > Callionymus > Callionymus lyra. The sequence goes on from JACEEU010000020.1 coordinate 19,404,381, forward strand.
AACCCTAACCCTAACCCTAACCCCTAACCCTAACCCTAACCCTAACCCTAACCCTAACCCTAACCCTAACCCTAACTAACCCTAACCCTAACCCTAACCCTAACCCTAACCCTAACCCTAACCCTAACCCTAACCCTAACCCTAACCCTAACCCTAACCCTAACCCTAACCCTAACCCTAACCATTATGTACTTTATCTTTAGACTTAGATTGTATCATCTTGTTCTTTCTCTTCATTTCTCTTTGTTCTTGTTCTTATTTTATTTTGATTTATTTTTATGAATAATTGCTGTATTGCTGTGTCTAATTGGAAAAAACAATTTCCCGATAAAGTTCTACCTTACCTTACCTTACCTTACCTTACATATTTATATTGTTCACAAAATGTTATATCTCTTCTAGTCCGACAAATCTTGAAAAGTAGAAAATAAACTATAAAAAGTCTGAATAAACTCTTTGGTGTCATTGATGTAAGAATATAAATAATGGACAAAAAAAGATTTATTGCCATTTATTTAATATTAAGTTATTACTCAAAATAATGTATTTTATTATGATTAATGAAAATATAAATAATGAATCAACAGTGAACAAATAAAAACAGTACGTATTGTTTAATGTTTATTTTTATTTCTAAAAGTCACGTGATCTACCGATTGAGCTCCATGAGATAGTGATGTAATATAATGTAATAATAATATGTAATATAAGAAAACTGTAGGAGATGAATTACGAATGTATGCGTGAGAATGTTTTAAGTTGTATTTACCCTGAATACAGAATAAAATACATCGAACTCAAACCTCATTTGAAGTATTTTATGAAACTCACCTGACCAGACTGAACAGCCTCTAAAATGAGGACATGTCCAGGTAAAATAAGATGTATGGTCACATGGTAGACATATTGAGATGTTTAACAACGTAACATTTCTCTTCTAGTCCAACAGATCTTCCTCTTTGACAGCTGTGAACGGCTGGGCGGCAAAGCAGCACAGGATCTGTTGTTGACAGGGATAGAACCCTTTATATTGTGTTACAAGTTCCAAAAGATCTATATTTGGTGTCTCTATCTCATCACAATACATGGTTCTGTGATGGAAACAAGACAAATCAACTACAAAACCCAGACATTTTGAAGGATTTAATAAAGCTTTAGGATTTTATAATTAGTTTAAGACCACAAACAGAGGACATGTGATAATAATTTGTGTCAAAGTGAGTAAAGAAGAGCTTCCTCTCTCATAAAGCTCACTTTCTGTTTTGTTCACCTAGTCAATGATAATAAAACAAACCTAAAATACAAATTACTTATGCTCTAGTAGAAGAACTCACATTTCTCCTTCAAACTCTTCACTGGCTGCCAGTTTCTTTCAGGATCATTTTAAAATTCTGGTTCTTACTTTCAGATCTATTCATGGTCAGACCTTCCATCAGTGATCTGATCCAGACTTACACCCCAGCTCGGGCTCTGAGGTCTGTGGATCAGAATCTACTGATGGATCCTGAACTTCCGGACCAGAGGAGAGAAATCCTTCCAGACTGTTGCTCCTAAGCTTTGGAACCATCTCTGTGTTTGATGATCTACTGACTCCTTCAAGAAACATCTGTGTTTGATGATCTACTGACTCCTTCAAGAAACATCTGTGTTTGATGATCTACTGACTCCTTCAAGAAACATCTGTGTTTGATGATCTACTGACTCCTTCAAGAAACATCTGTGTTTGATGATCTACTGACTCCTTCAAGAAACATCTGTGTTTGATGATCTACTGACTCCTTCAAGAAACATCTGTGTATGATGATCTACTGACTCCTTCAAGAAACATCTGTGTTTGATGATCTAATGACTCCTTCAAGAAACATCTGTGTTTGATGATCTACTGACTCCTTCAAGAAACATCTGTGTATGATGATCTACTGACTCCTTCAAGAAACATCTGTGTTTGATGATCTAATGACTCCTTCAAGAAACATCTGTGTTTGATGATCTACTGACTCCTTCAAGAAACATCTGTGTTTGATGATCTACTGACTCCTTCCAGAAACATCTGTGTTTGATGATCTACTGACTCCTTCAAGAAACATCTGTGTTTGATGATCTACTGACTCCTTCAAGAAACATCTGTGTTTGATGATCTACTGACTCCTTCAAGAAACATCTGTGTTTGATGATCTACTGACTCCTTCAAGAAACATCTGTGTTTGATGATCTACTGACTCCTTCAAGAAACATGTGTGTTTGATGATCTACTGACTCCTTCAAGAAACATCTTTGTTTGATGATCTACTGACTCCTTCAAGAAACATCTGTGTTTGATGATCTACTGACTCCTTCAAGAAACATCTGTGTTTGATGATCTACTGACTCCTTCAAGAAACATCTGTGTTTGATGATCTACTGACTCCTTCAAGAAACATCTGTGTTTGATGATCTACTGACTCCTTCAAGAAACATCTGTGTTTGATGATCTACTGACTCCTTCAAGAAACATCTGTGTTTGATGATCTACTGACTCCTTCAAGAAACATCTTAAGACGTTTTTATTTGTTCAGGCTTTTCCTTGATTTTCTGGAACTCCTGTTGTGTTCTCAGTATTATCTTGACCTTTAAAGTATATACTTTATTGAATATTGTTTTGATTGTTTAAGCGCTTTGTGACCCTGGTCTGGAAAAGCGCTATATAAATAAAAAAAACTTACTTACTTACCTCCTTACAAAAAAAAGAGCCATCTTACTGGTCACTCGACGGTATTACATAAACATTAGCACGTAAACGTGTCGACACACCTCTGAGAGAATTAAACTCGTTTAAAAGAGTTTGATTCTGTTCATATAAACCTTCTTTCAGGTGAATCTGTTTTACCACCGTAACTGGACGGTGATGCATGATTTCAAACAGCCACTAGAGGGCAGCATCACGCTTCTTAAAAACTGAAATCGTCTCCATTAATTGTAAAAATAGCCTAAGTAGCAGTTTGACCTGATGTAATTGAGTGAAAACACAGATTATTTTAATGAATCATCTTGTTTACTCTCACTAACAGCCAAGATGTCAGCTTTAATGAAGTACTGAGGCTCGCTTTAGCATCCAGAGGGAGAGAGTTAGTGTAGGTGAGAGCCTTAGTTTGACCTTTAACACCAGGTGAAGGGAAGTGAGGGAACATAAGAGAGAGAGAGAGAGAGAGAGAGAGAGAGAGAGAGACAGTTGGTTGTCATTCACCTCAGTCCTGTGAAGGAGGTGAAGGAGGTGAAGAAGAGAGTGCGGCCACGACTGCAAGATTGAAAAGAGGAGCGTCACATGAAGGTTGTGTCACTGATGGTTGAACACGTGCTGATGAAGAAGACGAGGAGGAAGTTTACTTGAAGTTCATGTGTATTATTAAGTAGTAGTACTAGTGTACTTGTAGTGTAGTAAAGGTATACTAGTTTGATACTTCTGAGAACTACATTGGAACTTTTCACAACACTAATCAATTCAATGTGTGTATCTATCAATAACACTCAAAGTTGTCTGACAACCTTTACCCATAATCCTTTGCACAGTTCACAATACAATTGCCCCAAAGAAAAAAGTAGTATAGTGTACTTCAAATACATTTCATGGTGTATACTTGAGTGTATAAGTATACATCAGTGTACTATTTTAAAGTGTGTCAATAGTATACTCTGTAATTTCAGTATACTATAAGTCTACTCATAGTAGAGTTGTCAAAAGTATCGAAACTCAAATAAGTATTGATACTTAAATGTGTGTTTGTCTGTGTGTATGATTGTAAATGTGTGCGTGGGTTTGTCTGTGTGTATTTGTGTGAGCGTTTGGTGAGTGTTTGTGTATGTATGTATTTGTGAGTGTATGTGTGTTTGTCTGTGTGTATTTGTGTGAGTGTATGTGTGTTTGTCTGTGTGTATTTGTGTGAGTCTGTGTGTGTTTGTCTGTGTGTATTTGTGTGAGTCTGTGTGTGTTTGTCTGTGTGTATTTGTGTATGTATGTTTGTCTGTGTGTATTTGTGTAAGTGTTTGTGTATGTGTGAGTGTTTGTGTATGTATGTGTGTGTTTGTCTTTGTGTATTTGTGTGAGTGTTTGTATATGTGTCCGTTTGTGTATGTATTTGCATTTGTTTGTATGTGTTATTTGTGTATGTATATGTGTGAGTGTGGTACTTGTGTGTGTAGGTTGTATGTGTGTGTGTGGTCCGCGTGTGTCAGTATGTACGTGTGTGTCTGTGTGAATTTGTTTGTTAAAGTGTTTGTGTATGATTTTATGTGTGTCCGTTTGTGTATGTATTTGCATGTGTTTGTGTGTGTTTTTTTGTGTGTGCGCGCGTTGTACTTGTGAGTGTATGTTGTATGTGTGTGTGTGGTCCATGTGTGTGGTTGTGTGAGTATGTGGTCCGCGTGTGTGTGTGTGTGTGTGTGTGATCACACTGGCGCTGACCAGGGTCCTGATCCTCTTCCTCTGATCCATTCATGTCACGTGTCTTTCCTGAATGGGATTCGAACCAAAAACCTCTCGCTGTGACGTCACGCCATCATTGTTTGAATGTTGGCGCTTTCGCGGTTCACGGTACCGAGCCGCGCCGGTGACGTCGGAGATAAAGACGCCGCCACACACACACACACACACGCACACGCGCACACGCGCACACACACGCGCACACACGCGCACGCTCTGGCCGGGGAAGGGTGTCGATGGTCGGGTGCGAGCAGGAGCACATGCTGCGGAGGAGCGAGGATCTGAGCGAACATCTCCGGCAGAGAAGAGGCTCCGAGCAGCCATGGCTGAGGCAGAAGGAGGAGAAGATGAGATCCAGTTCCTCAGGACCGTGAGTACATGTCGTCGAGCAGATGCGCTGCAGATGTGGTCCTGCATCACCTTCAAGAACCTCCCTGGAGTCACACTGTTGCTGGGGCTCTGATGGTTCCGATGGTTCTGATGGTGCTTATGGATCTGATGGTTCTGATGGTTCTGATGGTTCTGATGGTGCTTATGGATCTGATGGTTCTTATGGTTCTGATGGTGCTTATGGATCTGATGGTTCTGATGGTTCTTATGGTTCTGATGGTTCCGATGGTTCTGATGGATCTGATGTCATGACTTAAGTTGATTATATTGTTTACATTAGAAAAAAGGAAATGAATGAATGAATACATGTATATTTATACAATACAACCTATATATATATATATATATGTATATATTTATATATATACTGTATATATTTATATATATATATAAAAAAATAATATATATATATATATATATATATATATACAGTATATGTATATATTTATATTATATATAAATATATGTATTTATATAAATATATATATATAATGTATATATATTTATAGTATATATAATATCACAGCTGGAAATACCTTCATACTAGAGAAGAAATATAAACAATTTTTCATTTTGTTTGTGTATATTTTAAGTTTATATCAAAATATTGAATGGTTAACATTTCACATTTTTTATAAATGTAAATGTTATTTTAAGCATAAACTATTCATCTTTAATAATTTAATTCAATCATTTGTATATTAAAGTTTGTATTTAATATTTTAATAATTTACACTAAAAAAAAACGATTACGTTCAAAACTGAATCTTTTATCTAAATTCAATCATTTTAAATTTCTTTCCTGTCAATTCAATATAAAACTGTTATAATAGCGTCACCAGACAATACCAATCGAGCACCGAGCTTCCTGATCCGTCACATGATCGTCTGTGTGTCGCATGATTGGAGGGAGAGTTTGATCAGGAAGCTCTGTGTTCGATCGGTAATGTCTGGTGACTCTATTGTACCAACAGTTTTATTGACAAAATAAAAGGCAACAAATATTGAATTTATAAAACGTCATTTGAATGATTGTAACACAAATATGATTGTAACACAAATATGATTGTAACACAAATATAATTGTAACACAAATATGATTGTAACACAAATATAATTGTAACATAAATATGATTGTAACACAAATATGATTGTAACACAAATATAATTGTAACACAAATATAATTGTAACATAAATATGATTGTAACACAAATATAATTGTAACATAAATATGATTGTAACACAAATATGATTGTAACACAAATATAATTGTAACACAAATATAATTGTAACACAAATTAATTGTAACACAAATATGATTGTAACACAAATATAATTGTAACACAAATTGTAACACAATATGATTGTAACACAAATATAATTGTAACATAAATATGATTGTAACACAAATATAATTGTAACACAAATATGATTGTAACACAAATATAATTGTAACACAAATACAATTGTAACACAAATATGATTGTAACACAAATATAATTGTAACACAAATATGATTGTAACACAAATATGATTGTAACACAAACATCATCTCGACTACACAAGAGCTTGAATAGAAAACGCTAGAACTACACAACTGACCACAGCATAACTGGAGAGCTCCATCAATCAATGTTGTGTTGGTTTGATATCTGAGTGTTGTGTTGCTGTCATGATCAGTGTTGTGTTGTTGTGGTGATCAGTGTTGTGTTGCTGTGATGATCAGTGTTGTGTTGTTATGATGATCAGTGTTGTGTTGTTATGATGATCAGGGTGTTGTGTTGTTGCTATGGTCCGAGTGTTGTGTGGTTGCTATGATCCGAGTGTGGTGTTGTTGCTATGATCCAAGTGTTGTGTTGCTGTGATAGTCAGTGTGGTGTTGTTGCTATGATTAGAGTGTTGTGTTGCTGTGATGATCCGAGTGTTGTGTTGCTGTGATAGTCAGTGTTGTGTTGTTGCGATGATCCGAGTGTTGTGTTGTTGCTATGATTAGAGTGTTGTGTTGCTGTGATGATCCGAGTGTTGTGTTGCTGTGATAGTCAGTGTTGTGTTGTTGCGATGATCCGAGTGTTGTGTTGTTGCTATGATTAGAGTGTTGTGTTGCTGTGATGATCAGTGTTGTGTTCTTGCTATGATTCAAGTGTTGATCTGAGTGTTGTGTTGCTGTGATTATCCGAGTGTTGTGTTGCTAGGATAGTCAGTGTTGTGTTGTTGCTATGATCCGAGTGTTGTGTTATTGTGATGATCAGAGTGTTGGGTTGTTGTGATGATCCGAGTGTGGTTGCTATGATCCGAGTGTTGTGTTGTTGTGCTGATCAGAGTGTTGTGTTGTTGTTATGATCAGAGTTTTCTGTTGTTGTGATGATCCGAGTGTTGTGTTGCTGTGCTGATCAGAGTGTTGTGTTGTTGTTATGATTAGAGTTTTCTGTTGTTGTGATGATCCGAGTGTTGTGTTGCTGTGATAGTCAGTGTTGTTTTGTTGCTATGATCCGAGTGTTGTGTTGTTTTGATGATCCAGATGATCAGTGTTGTGTTGTTGCTATGATCCGAGTGTTGTGTTGCTGTGATGATCCGAGTGTTGTGTTGCTGTGATGATCCGAGTGTTGTGTTGCTGCTTATGATCCGAGTGTTGTGTTGCTGTTTATGATCTGAGTGTTTTGTTGCTGTGATGATCCGAGTGTTGTGTTGCTGTGATGATCCGAGTGTTGTGTTGCTGTTTATGATCCGAGTGTTGTGTTGCTGTTTATGATCCGAGTGTTGTGTTGCTGTGATTATCCGAGTGTTGTGTTGCTGTTTATGATCTGAGTGTTGTGTTGCTGTGATGCTCCAGATGATCAGTGTTGTGTTGTTGCTATGATCCGAGTGTTGTGTTGCTGTTTATGATCCGAGTGTTTTGTTGCTGTTTATGATCCGAGTGTTGTGTTGCTGTGATGATCCGAGTGTTGTGTTGCTGTTTATGATCCGAGTGTTGTGTTGCTGTGATGATCCGAGTGTTGTGTTGCTGTTTATGATCCGAGTGTTGTGTTGTTGTGATTATCCGAGTGTTGTGTTGCTGTTTATGATCTGAGTGTTGTGTTGTTGTGATGATCCGAGTGTTGTGTTGTTGTGATGATCCGAGTGTTTTGTTGCTGTGATGATCCGAGTGTTGTGTTGCTGTTTATGATCCGAGTGTTTTGTTGCTGTTTATGATCCGAGTGTTGTGTTGCTGTTTATGATCGGGTTGTTGGTGTTTAGATCCGAGTGTTTTGTTGCTGTTTATGATCCGAGTGTTGTGTTGCTGTTTATGATCCGAGTGTTGTGTTGCTGTGATGATCCGAGTGTTGTGTTGCTGTTTATGATCTGAGTGTTGTGTTGCTGTGATGATCCAGATGATCAGTGTTGTGTTGTTGCTATGATCCGAGTGTTGTGTTGCTGTTTATAATCCGAGTGTTTTGTTGCTGTTTATGATCCGAGTGTTGTGTTGCTGTGATGATCCGAGTGTTGTGTTGCTGTTTATGATCCGAGTGTTGTGTTGCTGTGATGATCCGAGTGTTGTGTTGCTGTTTATGATCCGAGTGTTGTGTTGTTGTGATTATCCGAGTGTTGTGTTGCTGTTTATGATCTGAGTGTTGTGTTGTTGTGATGATCCGAGTGTTGTGTTGTTGTGATGATCCGAGTGTTTTGTTGCTGTGATGATCCGAGTGTTGTGTTGCTGTTTATGATCCGAGTGTTTTGTTGCTGTTTATGATCCGAGTGTTGTGTTGCTGTTTATGATCCGAGTGTTTTGTTGCTGTTTATGATCCGAGTGTTGTGTTGCTGTTTATGATCCGAGTTTTGTGTTGCTGTGATTATCCGAGTGTTGTGTTGCTGTTTATGATCTGAGTGTTTTGTTGCTGTGATGATCCGAGTGTTGTGTTGCTGTTTATGATCCGAGTGTTGTGTTGTTGTGATGATCCGAGTGTTGTGTTGTTGTGATTATCCGAGTGTTGTGTTGCTGTTAATGATCTGAGTGTTTTGTTGCTGTGATGATCCGAGTGTTGTGTTGCTGTTTATGATCCGAGTGTTTTGTTGCTGTGATGATCCGAGTGTTGTGTTGCTGTGATGATCCGAGTGTTGTGTTGTTGTGATGATCCGAGTGTTGTGTTGCTGTGATGATCCGAGTGTTGTGTTGCTGTTTATGATCCGAGTGTTGTGTTGCTGTGATGATCCGAGTGTTGTGTTGCTGTTTATGATCCGAGTGTTGTGTTGCTGTGATGATCCGAGTGTTGTGTTGCTGTTTATGATCCGAGTGTTTTGTTGCTGTGATGATCCGAGTGTTGTGTTGCTGTTTATGATCCGAGTGTTTTGTTGCTGTTTATGATCCGAGTGTTGTGTTGCTGTTTATGATCCGAGTGTTTTGTTGCTGTTTATGATCCGAGTGTTGTGTTGCTGTGATTATCCGAGTGTTGTGATGCTGTTTATGATCCGAGTGTTGTGTTGCTGTGATGATCCGAGTGTTGTGTTGCTGTTTATGATCCGAGTGTTGTGTTGCTGTGCTGATCAGAGTGTTGTGTTGCTGTTTATGATCCGAGTGTTGTGTTGCTGTGATGATCCGAGTGTTGTGTTGCTGTGATGATCCGAGTGTTGTGTTGCTGTGATGATCCGAGTGTTGTGTTGCTGTGATGATCCGAGTGTTGTGTTGCTGTGATGATCCGAGTGTTGTGTTGCTGTGATGATCCGAGTGTTGTGTTGCTGTTTATGATCCGAGTGTTGTGTTGCTGTGATGATCCGAGTGTTGTGTTGCTGTGTATGATCCGAGTGTTTTGTTGTTGCTGTTGTGATGATCCGAGTGTTGTGTTGCTGTTTATGATCCGAGTGTTGTGTTGCTGTGATGATCCGAGTGTTGTGTTGCTGTTTATGATCCGAGTGTTTTGTTGCTGTGATGATCCGAGTGTTGTGTTGCTGTTTATGATCTAAGTGTTTTGTTGCTGTGATGATCCGAGTGTTGTGTTGCTGTTTATGATCCGAGTGTTTTGTTGCTGTTTATGATCCGAGTGTTGTGTTGCTGTTTATGATCCGAGTGTTGTGTTGCTGTTTATGATCCGAGTGTTGTGTTGCTGTGATTATCCGAGTGTTGTGTTGCTGTTTATGATCCGAGTGTTGTGTTGCTGTTTATGATCCGAGTGTTGTATTGCTGTGATGATCCGAGTGTTGTGTTGCTGTTTCTGATCCGAGTGTTGTGTTGCTGTGATGATCCGAGTGTTGTGTTGCTGTGATGATCCGAGTGTTGTGTTGCTGTGATGATCCGGTGTTGTGGTGCTGTGATGATCCGAGTGTTGTGTTGCTGTGATGATCCGAGTGTTGTGTTGCTGTTTATGATCCGAGTGTTGTGTTGCTGTGATGATCCGAGTGTTGTGTTGCTGTGATGATCCGAGTGTTGTGTTGCTGTGATGATCCGAGTGTTGTGTTGCTGTGATGATCCGAGTGTTGTGTTGCTGTGATGATCCGAGTGGTTGTTTGTGTGGGGGTGTCGAGTGTTGTGTTGCTGTGATGATCCGAGTGTTGTGTTGCTGTGATGATCCGAGTGTTGTGTTGCTGTGATGATCCGAGTGTTGTGTTGTTGTGATGATCCAGATGATCAGTGTTGTTTTGTTGCTATGATCCGAGTGTTGCTGTGATGATCCAAGTGTTTTGTTGCTGTGATGATCCGAGTGTTGTGTTGCTGTGATGATCTGTGTGTTGTTTTTGTTGATGATCCGAGTGTTGTGTTGCTGTGATGATCCGAGTGTTGTGTTGCTGTGATGATCCGAGGGCTCCTCGCGGGAACTCTGGTTTCCTCCCATTGTTAGTCTCAAAACATGCAAGTAATTGCTAACCTGTCAGTGTGTGTAGTTGTGTAGCATCACACACATCCTAGTTTCTGCACAAACGCCACGAGTTACAGTGAAACCTGGAGATCATTTGATCTCCAGGCTCGATTGCTTCGGTCTCTTGACTCGCCGTCGGAAGCGATCAGAGTCATAATGCAGCTTCACGTCGACTCTCAGGTCCAGCAGGTTGTTGCTCCTGACACACACACACCGCTGATGTGTGTGTGTGTGTGTAGAATGCAAATGCAGAGCTGTGTGGTGCAGTCGGGCTGCACCGTACATGCCACAGTCGAGTCGGAGAGGAAATTATTCATCAGACGCACACATCTGAACACACACACACATCTGAACACACACACACTTGCAGACACACACACACACACTTGCGGACACACACACTGATGCGTCAACACACATGGAGACCACATACACAATATTTTATGAGAGACTGTTGGTGCACGTGAAGCTGAGAAGATCTTCTTCACTCTCACTGCAAATCACTATATCATCAGAGAACCTCATGGTCCGACCGGTCTGTCCGTCAGTCTGTCGCCATGGCAACACTATCTTCAGCTGTGATGGATGTGGTGAAATGAAGCTCGCGGGCCTGAACAGACGCGACTGTAATGAGGTATTGATGTGTGACTGACCAGCAGCACCGTCAGTGGACCTGAATATTTCATTAGACGACCTTCGTCATCACCTTCATCACTATCTTCATCTTCCTCATCATCACCTTCATCACTATCTTCATCTTCATCATCATCATCATCATCTTCATCTTCATCACTATCATCATCATCTTCATCTTCATCACTATCATCATCATCATCTTCATCCTCATCACCACTATCATCATCATCATCATTATCGTCATCATCATCATCATCACCTTCATCACTATCTTCATCTTCATCATCATCTTCATCATTATCTTCATCTTCATCATCATAATTATCACCTTCATCATCATCATCATCATCTTCATCATCACTATCTTCGTCATCACCTTCATCACTATCTTCATCTTCATCAACATCATCATCACCTTCATCACCTTCATCATCATCATCATCACTATCTTCATCATCACCTTCTTCATTATCTTCATCTTCATCACCATCACCTTCATCACTGTCATCATCATCTTCATCATCATCATCATCACCTTCATCACTATCTTCATCATCATCATCATCCTCATCACCTTCATCACCTTCATCATCATCCCCTTCATCACTATCTTCATCATCATCAGTTTCAACATCATCTTCATAATCACCTTCATCATCTTCATCATCATCACCTTCATCACTATCTTCATCATCATCATCATCATCATCATCATCATCATCATCATTCTCTTCTTCATCTTCTCTCTCATCTTCATCCTCCCTTCACTCATCTCCTTCATCATCATCATCATACCTTCATCACTTTCATCATCTCATCATCCTATCACCTTCATCCCTTCATCATCATCCCTTCATCTACTTCATCATCATTTTCAAATCATCTTCATATCCTTCATCTCTTCATTCATCACCTTCATCACTATCATCATCATCATCATCATCATCATCATCATCATCATCATCTTCTCTTCATCATCATATCATTATCACTATCTTCATCATCATCATCATCTCTTCATCATCATCTTCATCATTATCATCATCTTCATCATCTTCATCTCTCTCACCTTCATCACATCTTCATCATCATCTTCATCATCATCACCTTCATCACTATCTTCATCATCATCTTCATCTTCATCATCATCTTCATCTTCATCATCATCACCTTCATCACTATCTTCATCATCATCATCATCCTCATCATCATTATCATCATCACCTTCATTACCTTCATCACTATCTTCATCATCATCATCATCATCATCACATCATCTTCATCATCATCAAATAAATCATTATTTTTGGTCCAGTTTCTTCTCCACATGTTCCTCTGATGGTTCTTCTGGTCACAGAGACTTTAATAACGTCCAGAGAAGTTGAACGTTCCTGCAGCTGAGAGTCGAACAGGTGCAAGAATCTAACCTGACAAGTGGCTGAAATGAAAAGTCAAAGATGGATCTGTGAACAAACTTCTAAAGTCGCTCGACTCTAAAGCAGCAAAACTAAAACGCTGACTCGTAGTAAAAGAGCTTTAATGTTCTTTTCTGAAAATCCATGACGAATCAAAGTGTCAGGCGTTAATCTCCGCCTTCCCCCCGAACTCAGCCTGAAATTGGATGATGCCGAGGATTCTCTGCTTCTTCTCCTGCCTTTCTTCTCCGGCTGGGATCCTGTTGTCACCGGGTCTCAGCCGGGTCCACACACATCATCGTCAGCAGTCGGCCAACAAACGCTTCCTGACACCGACGGGCCTCAGCTGTGGTCCCGGCTCGTCTGGGAAACTCTGAATTGAAGTCAGGTCAATCCTCCGAAGGACGGCGGCTATTTATAGACGCGAGGAGCTCTGATCGCAGGTATCAGGTCCAGCATCACGAGACCCTGCTGAGGAGAGAACATCCACACTATTGACCAGCGGCTCTCGCACCGGAGAGGCTCGGGTTTGGACCCCGGAGATCATGATACCCTGGTTCCTAACGCAGCCCAGGACCAGACCAGTGTTGAATAATGTGGCCACATCTCACCCTTCATCGTTGTGGAGTATTTAACTCACGACTGTTTTTCTCCATGTCTGGCGCCCCCTGCTGGATGTCTGTATCGATCGGTGTCCTGACCTGAGTTGTATTTACTTCCATATTGTCAGTGATGTCTGTGAGAAATTATATTTTAAGCAGAATTTAGATTTACAGCGTTGGACAGAAGACGAGGTCAGTTGCCAGAGATTGGAAAAGCAGACGAGGTCAGTTGTCGGGGATCAGAGAAGCAGACAAGGTCAGTTGCCAGGATTCAGAGAAGCAGACGAGGTCATTTGCCAGGATTCAGAGGAGCAGACGAGGTCAGTTGTTGGGCATCGGAGAAGCAGACGAGGTCAGTTGCCAGGATTCAGAGAAGCAGACGAGGTCAGTTGCCAGGATTCAGAGAAGAAGACGAGGTCAGTTGTCGGGGATCAGAGAAGCAGACGAGGTCAGTTGCCGGGGATCAGAGAAGCAGACGAGTTCAGTTGCTGGGGATCGGAGAAGCAGACGAGGTCAGTTGCTGGGGATCAGAGAAGCAGACGAGGTCAGTTGTCGGGGATCAGAGAAGCAGACGAGGTCAGTTGCCGGGGATCAGAGAAGCAGACGAGGTCAGTTGCTGGGGATCAGAGAAGCAGACGAGGTCAGTTGTCGGGGATCAGAGAAGGAGAAGAGGTCAGTTGTCGGGGATCAGAGAAGCAGACGAGGTCAGTTGCTGGGGATCAGAGAAGCAGAACAAGAATGAAAGGTGTAGGTTCTTGCACCTGCACATGTATGTGCTGAAGGACACGAGACTGTGTGTGAAACAGCAGGTGCTGCAGGTGAGGCTGTGATCCAGACCAGATGAATCGATCACAGATCACAGGCAGCGCGATGCAGAGCGAGCAGATGGAGCTGCTGCTGATCGCTGCAGAAGCTGCTCCACTGAGGCGGCGTCGGGGGTTGGAACTGATGCAGATGTGTTTTGCTCAAGGGCGACGGCTAAATGTAGCAATATGTCCCAAACAAAGCGGCGCGGCGGGAGTTTGGCTGCAGGTGATGATGGCAACACTTGATGTGGAGCTGGATCCACGTCTGCTCGTGTTCATCTGAGCCAGAAGCTCACGCTCCGACCTGAAGCTCTTTGAATGAGTCTCGTGTTTACAGCCGGTCAAGGTGGTCTCACTTCTGGTCCTGGTGCAGGCGCAGGTTCACCTCCGTGACTGATCCAATCTGACGCGCTAAATGTCATTAGCTGGTCCCCGGAGAGGACGGTTCCTCTCCTGAAGTCACGGGAAATCATTCATTCCATGCCTTGATTGACAGCCTGGCCAGGTCAGGGGTCATCAGTCAGAAGATAAAATGTTGTTTATTTGACCTTCATTTGGTGAAGGTCAAACGGGGTCCCTGGATCTTTGGTGACCAGGAAGGACTTTTCTTCTGACCTCCAGACCAAGTGTGACAGTCGGCCTGTGTTGTGACTGTGCGTGCGAGTGTGATTTTGTATGTGTGTGTGTGTGTGTGTGTGTGTGTCACGGTGTGTGTGTCACGGTGTGTGTGTGTGAGTGTGACTGTGTGCGTGTGGATATCTTTTGGCGCTCACTAATCAAAAGTGTGAATCAATGATGTCCTGGAACGAACTAAGAGTCAAGTGATTATTCAACACAAACTTCAACTCATAACCAGTTTTATATTGAGACAATAATCTATGGATTGTACTTCTATATCACTGCTGCACTCTTTATGTTACACTCCTTCATCAATGATGTACTATTTATGTTCACTCCTTCATCACTGCTGCACTCTTTCTGTTGCACTCTTACATCAATGATGTACTATTTATGTTCACTCCTTCATCACTGCTGCACTCTTTCTGTTGCACTCTTACATCAATGATGTACTATTTATGTTCACTCCTTCATCACTGCTGCACTCTTTCTGTTGCACTCTTACATCACTGCTGCACTCTTTATGTTACACTCCTTCATCACTGCTGCACTCTTTATGTTACACTCTTACATCAATGATGTACTATTTATGTTCACTCCTTCATCACTGCTGCACTCTTTACGTTACACTCTTACATCAATGATGTACTATTTATGTTCACTCCTTCATCACTGCTGCACTCTTTCTGTTGCACTCTTACATCACTGCTGGACTCTTTACGTTGCACTCTTACATCACTGCTGCACTCTTTATGTTGCACTCTTACATCACTGCTGGACTCTTTATGTTGCACTCTTACATCACTGCTGCACTCTTTATGTTGCACTCCTTCATCACTGCTGCACTCTTTATGTTGCACTCTTACATCACTGCTGCACTCTTTATGTTGCACTCTTATATCACTGCTGCACTCTTTATGTTGCACTCCTTCATCACTGCTGCACTCTTTATGTTGCACTCTTACATCACTGCTGCACTCTTTATGTTGCACTCTTACATCACTGCTGCACTCTTTATGTTGCACTCTTTCATCACTGCTGCACTCTTTATGTTGCACTCTCACATCACTGCTGCACTCTTTATGTTACACTCTTACATCACTGCTGCACTCTTTATGTTGCACTCTCTTCATCACTGCTGCACTCTTTATGTTGCACTCTTACATCACTGCTGCACTCTTTATGTTGCACTCTTACATCACTGTTGCACTCTTTATGTTGCACTCCTTCATCACTGCTGCACTCTTTATGTTGCACTCTTATATCACTGCTGCACTCTTTATGTTGCACTCTTATATCACTGCTGCACTCTTTATGTTGCACTCCTTCATCACTGCTGCACTCTTTATGTTGCACTCTTATATCACTGCTGCACTCTTTATGTTGCACTCTTACATCACTGCTGCACTCTTATGTTGCACTCATACATCACTGCTGCACTCTTATGTTGCACTCTTATATCACTGCTGCACTCTTTATGTTGCACTCTTACATCACTGCTGCACTCTTTATGTTGCACTCTTACATCACTGCTGCACTCTTATGTTGCACTCTTACATCACTGCTGCACTCTTATGTTGCACTCTTATATCACTGCTGCACTCTTATGTTGCACTCTTACATCACTGCTGCACTCTTATGTTGCACTCTTACATCACTGCTGCACTCTTTATGTTGCACTCTTACATCACTGATGCACTCTTTATGTTGCACTCTTACATCACTGCTGCACTCTTTATGTTGCACTCTTACATCACTGCTGCACTCTTTATGTTGCACTCTTACATCACTGCTGGACTCTTTATGTTGCACTCTCACATCACTGCTGCACTCTTTATGTTGCACTCTTACATCACTGCTGCACTCTTTATGTTGCACTCTTACATCACTGCTGCACTCTTTATGTTGCACTCTTACATCACTGCTGCACTCTTTATGTTACACTCTTACATCACTGCTGGACTCTTTATGTTGCACTCTTACATCACTGCTGCACTCTTTATGTTGCACTCTCACATCACTGCTGCACTCTTATGTTGCACTCTTACATCACTGCTGGACTCTTTATGTTGCACTCTCACATCACTGCTGGACTCTTTATGTTGCACTCTTACATCACTGCTGCACTCTTTATGTTGCACTCTTACATCACTGCTGCACTCTTTATGTTGCACTCTTACATCACTGCTGGACTCTTTATGTTGCACTCTTACATCACTGCTGCACTCTTTATGTTGCACTCTTACATCACTGCTGCACTCTTTATGTTGCACTCTTACATCACT
Source organism: Callionymus lyra (assembly GCA_016630915.1). Classification (NCBI taxonomy): domain Eukaryota; kingdom Metazoa; phylum Chordata; class Actinopteri; order Syngnathiformes; family Callionymidae; genus Callionymus; species Callionymus lyra. The sequence continues at coordinate 19,421,415 of JACEEU010000020.1, forward strand.
GCTGCACTCTTTATGTTGCACTCTTACATCACTGCTGCACTCTTTATGTTGCACTCTTACATCACTGCTGCACTCTTTATGTTGCACTCTTACATCACTGCTGCACTCTTTATGTTGCACTCTTACATCACTGCTGCACTCTTTATGTTGCACTCTCTCATCACTGCTGCACTCTTTATGTTGCACTCTTTCATCACTGCTGCACTCTTTATGTTGCACTCTCACATCACTGCTGCACTCTTTATGTTGCACTCTTACATCACTGCTGCACTCTTTATGTTGCACTCTTACATCACTGCTGCACTCTTTATGTTGCACTCCTTCAACACTGCTGCACTCTTTATGTTGCACTCTTACATCACTGCTGCACTCTTTATGTTGCACTCTTATGTTGCTGCACTCTTTATGTTGCACTCTTACATCACTGCTGCACTCTTTATGTTGCACTCTCACATCACTGCTGCACTCTTTATGTTGCACTCTTACATCACTGCTGCACTCTTTATGTTGCACTCTTACATCACTGCTGCACTCTTATGTTGCACTCTTACATCACTGCTGCACTCTTATGTTGCACTCTTATATCACTGCTGCACTCTTATGTTGCACTCTTATGTTGCACTCTTATATCACTGCTGCACTCTTATGTTGCACTCTTACATCACTGCTGCACTCTTATGTTGCACTCTTACATCACTGCTGCACTCTTTATGTTGCACTCTTACATCACTGCTGCACTCTTTATGTTGCACTCTTATATCACTGCTGCACTCTTTATGTTACACTCTTACATCACTGCTGCACTCTTTATGTTGCACTCTTACATCACTGCTGCACTCTTTATGTTACACTCTTACATCACTGCTGCACTCTTTATGTTGCACTCTTACATCACTGATGCACTCTTTATGTTACACTCTTACATCACTGCTGGACTCTTTATGTTACACTCTTACATCACTGATGCACTCTTTATGTTACACTCTTACATCACTGCTGCACTCTTTATGTTACACTCTTACATCACTGCTGCACTCTTTATGTTACACTCTTACATCACTGCTGGACTCTTTATGTTACACTCTTACATCACTGCTGCACTCTTTATGTTGCACTCTTACATCACTGCTGCACTCTTTATGTTACACTCTTACATCACTGCTGGACTCTTTATGTTACACTCTTACATCACTGATGCACTCTTTATGTTGCTACTCTTACATCACTGCTGCACTCTTTATGTTGCACTCTTACATCACTGCTGCACTCTTTATGTTGCACTCTTACATCACTGCTGCACTCTTTATGTTGCACTCTTACATCACTGCTGGACTCTTTATGTTACACTCTTACATCACTGCTGCACTCTTTATGTTACACTCTTACATCACTGCTGCACTCTTTATGTTACACTCTCTCATCACTGCTGCACTCTTTATGTTGCACTCTTATATCACTGCTGCACTCTTTATGTTGCACTCCTCCTGGGCTCTGGATCAACATGAAATGAAGCTGTTGTGAGACGAGCTCTTCTGTCCTCAGCGACTCATATCAGCAGATTCTCTGCGATCATGAAGAGTAAATGTGTCCATTCAGCGTTTACGAGGCGAACAATATAAAACCAATCAAAGCGACTCGTTGTTTGTTTTCTTCCAGACACTAGGCTTGATGATGGAGGACAGAAGTGATGCGTGGCTTCGACTCTGTTACGCGGTCCTTGGATTGATCATTTAAATTCACCGTCACGATCATAAAATATACATGTTAACGACGACTCTAACGTCTCCACGTATTGACCTGCTGTTGCTCAAAGGCTCGCGGCAGCGATGAGTCTCACACCTACAGCTGGAGCTGCTGAATGGTTCTGATGGTCCAGTTCTGTTTCCAAGTCCAGAGTAAAAAAAGATCAACACGAGAATCTGAAGGAACATCTCAGAGGCTTATTTTGACGTCACTATATCATCAGCAAACATCACGGTCACGCGTGTGCTTCACTAGCCTCACGTGACCGTCTGCAGCTCCTGCCGACCCGTGATCTTCACGTGAACATGTTCAGATGATCTCTGAACATGTTCAGATGATCTCTGAACAGAAACATGGTTCATGAAACTCGTGGTTTCAGTGATCGATTGCTTCTGACTGATGTGTGCGACACAAGAGAAGTTATGAGAAGAACGTTTGTGTGGAAGTTTATCAGTTTCTGAAGAACATTGAAGGTTGAATTTAACAAATGTTGAAACTTTAAAATACTTTACTGTGATTTTGAAACGTTGTTCAGCATTAAATCATTTTGTTTTTCTTATTGAATAATTTGATTATAAAAAGGTTGATATTTTTCTTATTTTCTAAGTCATTTCATTAAAAACAGTCTATATTAAAAGGTTGAATTTCATTCAGTATTTTTTACATTGTTAGGTTGATTTAAATAAATCTGACACATGTAGATATTCTAATTCCAATAATGAAAATATAAATGTTCTGAATTCAGTATTTTTTTCATTTGTAGCCTTTTAAATTCAATATAAAATATATATAATAGAACCACCAGACACAACTAACTCCTCCATCAAGACTATAATACCAAACTTGAATGAACTTTTCAAATGAGAAATTATGGGATTCTGTGTTTTTATATCAGAAAATGAATTATTTATCATTTCAAATGTTGACCCTTGAGTTGAAAACTTCTTTAAGCATTTAATTATTTTCTTTACTGAATAATGTACACATGTTTTATTTTTATATTGAACGGTTGAATATTTTAATTTTTTTAATATAATAGAATTAGAAAGATTAATTTTGAAAATGAATGTTTTTTATACAAATAGTGTTTGATGATCTAATTCAATAATCCCAAAATACATTTTCCAAATGTAATATTTTTTGATTCGTAGACGTTTAAATTAAATGTTGGTACAATAGTGTCGCCAGACATGACTAAAGGAGCACCGAGCTACTGGATCCAACTTTCTGCGTATCATGTGTACATCATTTTCTTAAATATTAAAAAAACGTTATTTAGTTATTACCACAAAAAATATAAATGATTGAATTAAATGATGTAAAGAAAATGAAAATAAAACCATTTGAGTAAAAAAGTCAAACACTGTAAACGTTGAATCCGTCAGTATCGTGGTGACGCGGATGTTCTTCCATATCTTTGTCAAACGGTTGGATTCCTGCTCTCGGGCAATACTCTCAGGATCAATACTCTCAGGATCAATACTCTCAGGATCAATGCGTCCTCCGGAGCGCGTGACGGTAAATTGAGGATCTCTGGGGAGAAGATGTGCGACTGAAGCTGCTTCTGTCTCGACAGGATGATGAAGTGGTTCTCCAGTGCGTGGCTTGTATCCAGAAGGAGAATCGCAAGTTCTGCCTGGCGGCCGAGGGGCTCGGCAACCGCCTCTGTTACCTGGAGCCCACCTCCGAGGCCAAGGTGAGAGGTTTGCATGACCAGGTGAACCCGAGAGAAGCAGGTCCATGAATCTTACATCAGTGAACCAGAAGATTCAATCACCTCAAAACTCATTATTTTACTCAAATGTTGTTTTTAAACATGGAATAGTTTTGTTTTTAATTCAATAACTTCTGTATCGAAAGGTTGATTTTTTTGTTGTAATAATTGAATACATTTTTTTTAATATTAGAAAATGAATGAGCACATGTTAGGCAGAACATTTGATCCAGTAGATCTGTGTTCCTTTAGTCATGTCTGCTGACGCCCTCATATACCGACATGTTTATATCGAGTTTAAACGCCTACACCAGGGGTGTGTCTCAAATCACATACTACTCTTAGTATGCTAGAAGTAAGTATGCATCAGTTTAGTGTACTTACTAACTAGTAACTAATCCTCCACAGATAGTATGTCTCAAATCACATACTTCTCTTAGTATACTAGAAGTTAGTATCATCAGGATAGTGTACGTACTAACTAGTAACTAATCCTCCACAGATAGTATGTCTCAAATCACATACTTCTCTTAGTATACTAGAAGTTAGTATGCATCAGTTTAGTGTACGTACTAACTAGTAACTAATCCTCCACAGATAGTATGTCTCAAATCCATACTTCTCTTAGTATACTAGAAGTTAGTATGCATCAGTTTAGTGTACGTACTAACTAGTAACTAATCCTCCACAGATAGTATGTCTCAAACATACTTCTCTTAGTATACTAGAAGTTAGTATCATCAGGATAGTGTACGTACTAACTAGTAACTAATCCTCCACAGATAGTATGACTCAAACATACTTCTCTTAGTATACTAGAAGTTAGTATCATCAGGATAGTGTACGTACTAACTAGTAATACAAGGTATGCTCAAACATACTTCTCTTAGTATACTAGAAGTTAGTATCATCAGGATAGTGTACGTACTAACTAGTAACTAATCCTCCACAGATAGTATGTCTCAAATCAAACTCTGCTGCTACACACTAACAGGAAATGACGCGACAGCTTCTTCTTCTACTACTATTTAACGATGTTTCAAGCAGCTGTTTGAACGCTATCACCACCTTCTGGCAGCACGTTTTTCAACTTTGGAAAAAGAAATAAAGAAAAAATATGAGAATCTAAATAATCGCGAGATATTTAAGCTGGTATCAGCAGCGAAGACGTGTTTATCCTCCTACTGCTGCTGAAAATACACATTTAAGTATATGAATATATATGCATTTATATATGACGTAACTTCCGTTTAAAACGTCACTAAGATGGAGCTGTTTAGTGTGGTTAGTGTCCATCGAACCATGCTCAGTTTTGTGGGCGTGTTAGTATGCCAATTTAGTGCACTAAATTTCGCATACTAAGAATTGAGACGCACTAACGCACTAAAAATACTAACTTTGAGTACACTAGTATGTGATTTGAGACACAGCACTGGGGTGTCAAACTGGTCCAGAGAAGGTTCAGGTTGGTGCAGGTTTGTGTTCCAACCAGTCAAGCACACATGAGTTATAAACCAATCAGGCGTCGGCTTAACAAGCAACACCTGACTGACAATTAATTGATGACTGTCTTCAGACCTGATTGGTTGAACTATATGTGCTTATGGTTGGATTGGATTTTTAATCCAATTATCTTGAAAAACAAACAAATCCAACCTTTCAATATACAAATCTATTATTTTTACATTATTGAATAAAAACAAATGTAACATTTTAATACAAAAAATATTGAAATAAATCATTGAAAAAAACAATTAAAAAGCTAAAAAAACGCTCAATATTCCGACGCCACAGAAACAACAGGATCTTCTATTCATGACGTCAGGTTCAGTTTTGAACAACAACCTCAGCCGCTGGCGTGTGTTTCTTCTTCACCTCTGATTGGACGGTAATTACAGCCGACAGGTGTGATGGATGTTCTACCCATCATGCACTCTGTCTTCATTCCGGGTCCCTTCATGACGAGGCTTCACGGCACCTTCGGGATCAGCGGCTGATTGGAGGAGAAGCACAAATTAATCTTCTCTTTCAAACCAGTACGATATGAGGACACAAAACAGAATTATCTAACAAATATAACTGATAAAAATACATCTTGTTTACATCTCTTAATGCTCAAATTAATGGGCGGCGCTTATGACAAAGAACGCGTCCCATTGGTTGATGTTGTAACTTGTCGTCCAATCAGCTGCAGCTTCACTAACATGGTTCTCTGTGAGTGTGTAGATCAATACAGTTGTTCTTATAGTAACACAATTAAGAATTGGTAAGAAATATCGAAGAAAGTTTTCGTAGTGCAGAGGAAATACATTCTTTTAACAAAGCAGAAACCTGGAGCAGAACCAGACTAGAGGAGGAGATAATGGGAGAAATTATAAATCATTTTATGGTTGATATTTCAATAAAGTGTGTGTAAAGTCGGGGTTTTGTTCCGATGAAGCGACTCCTCGACGACATCGATACGAGATTGTAAAGAAGGAAACAGACACAAGAATGAGTTTAAGAGAAAATGCTCGTTTAGTTAAATATGCAAAAGAGACACAACTTACATGATTCAAAGGCCTTGGAAAAGCAGAAATCTATAGTTATTTTTTTATAGTATGAATATTCAGGTAAACGCCTCTGGTTATTTAATCATGTATGATTAGTCAAATACTCTAAACAGAATTTTAACCGCAGTTTTATGTCTCGAGAGAGAGTCTGTTTCATCAGTTGACTTACGCAGATGTCTGTCCTTGTCCTTGTTGGAACCAGACTGGCATCATCTACACATTGTTTAGTGTCTCAGTGTCGACCTGAGGAGTCCATCCCATCCTGACAGTCGATCATCTGGAGATGTTCACAGAGTGTGTGTTTGTGTCAGTATGTTCCTCCAGACCTGTGCATCTGCACCTTCGTGCTGGAGCAGTCGCTGTCGGTCCGGGCCCTGCAGGAGATGCTGGCCAAGAGTGGACAGAACAGCGAAGGGGTGAGTGAAGACCTTCTCGCACGGATCATCAAACTCATCAAAACTACCCCCTAGTACTTCAAGTCCAGACAGTTTTTCATAACGACTATTTCTCACGTCCTTCTCGATAGTCCCGCGGCCTGGATCGACGGGTATGTTCCCTCACTCGCGACCTTTCACCCTCACCCTGCATGTACTGTAGCTCACTCTGACCCACACTATCATGGTCTCAGGAGGATGTTTCTCACTGTGAGTCATGATGGTCCTGGAGGGTCCAGTTCAGGAGGTCCATCCCTGATGTGGGCCTCCATTGAAGTAGAGTTTGGAGCATGTAGTACTTAAACAAGTACTGCTTGTTTAAATATACAGTACGAAGTTGAAGTACTACATGTTTGAATATATAGTATGAAGTTGAATTACCACATGTTTACATATATAGTACAAAGTTGAAGTAAGGTAAGGTAAGGTAAGGTAACACTTTAGTACTTTAGTACTACATGTTTAAACATATAGTATGAAGTTGAAGTACTACATGTTTAAACATATAGTATGAAGTTGAAGCACTACATGTTTGAATATATAGTACGAAGTTGAAGTACTACATGTTTAAATATATAGTACGAAGTTGAAGTACCACATGTTTAAATATACAGTACAAAGTTGAAGTACTACATGTTTAAATATATAGTACGAAGTTGAAGTACTACATGTTTAAATATACAGTACAAAGTTGAAGTACCACATGTTTAAATATATAGTACGAAGTTGAAGTACTACATGTTTAAACATATAGTATGAAGTTGAAGTACTACATGTTTGAATATATAGTACGAAGTTGAAGTACTACATGTTTAAATATATAGTACGAAGTTGAAGTACCACATGTTTAAATATACAGTACAAAGTTGAAGTACTACATGTTTAAATATATAGTACGAAGTTGAAGTACTACATGTTTAAATATACAGTACAAAGTTGAAGTACCACATGTTTAAATATATAGTACAAAGTTGAAGTACCACATGTTTAAATATACAGTACAAAGTTGAAGTACTACATGTTTAAATATATAGTACGAAGTTGAAGTACCACATGTTTAAATATACAGTACAAAGGTGAAGTACCACATGTTTAAATATATAGTACGAAGTTGAAGTACTACATGTTTGAATATAAAGTACGAAGTTGAAGTACCACATGTTTAAATATATAGTACGAAGTTGAAGTACTACATGTTTGAATATGTATATATGTATTAAATCTATGTGTAAAAATAAAAAGCTATTTTAACAACAATTACAAAAACTCACTGGAAGACACTAACGTCTCACTGATGGTGCCACGAAAATAGTGAACTCCCATGATGCCTTGCTACACACTGATCTATTTTGTGACGTCTGTTGGCCGCACACAGACACACAAATACACAGACACACACACAGACACACATAATGGTCCATGAACAGGTACCGGCCCGTAGGCAGTTTTTTACTGGATGGCATATTCTTGACATCATTTGTGTTCTATTGATTATTAATGTCTGGAGGAGGTTTTATTATAAAGTGAGACTTTCTTAAATAGAATCTCATAATCGACGTTGTTGTTTTTGTCGAGTTTACTCCAAAACAAAACCAATGAAAATGAGTAAAAAAAACTAACTCTTTATAAAAGTCATCGACAGCTGTGATTGGTCGGCTGGGCGGCAAAGCATTATGGGAGCTGTTCAGGTCGGTGTCCCTGAGAGGGTTGAGAGGGATTTTAGAAAAAATGTTCTTAATTTAACCAGAGACGACTTGAACAGTTTGACTTTAGAGTTTGTACGTTTCACCTCTTAGTGTTTACTCTGGGAACTCTGGTTTCCTCTCACCTCTCAAAAAACAGACAGAGGTCAATGGAAGCGTCTAAGAAGCTGTCTGTAGATGTGAGAGGTTGTGTCTCAGTGACAGACTAGTGACCTGCTCTGGGTGTCCCCCGCCTCTCGCCCTGTGTAGCTGGGACAGACTCCGTTCTATCGCCCTGTGTAGCTGGGACAGACTCCGTTCTATCGCCCTGTGTAGCTGGGACAGACTCCGTTCTATCGCCCTGTGTAGCTGGGACAGACTCCGTTCTATCGCCCTGTGTAGCTGGGACAGACTCCGTTCTATCGCCCTGTGTAGCTGGGACAGACTCCGTTCTATCGCCCTGTGTAGCTGGGACAGACTCCGTTCTATCGCCCTGTGTAGCTGGGACAGACTCCGTTCTATCGCCCTGTGTAGCTGGGACAGACTCCGTTCTATCGCCCTGTGTAGCTGGGACAGACTCCGTTCTATCGCCCTGTGTAGCTGGGACAGACTCCGTTCTATCGCCCTGTGTAGCTGGGACAGACTCCGTTCTATCGCCCTGTGTAGCTGGGACAGACTCCGTTCTATCGCCCTGTGTAGCTGGGACAGACTCCCTTCTATCGCCCTGTGTAGCTGGGACAGACTCCGTTCTATCGCCCTGTGTAGCTGGGACAGACTCCGTTCTATCGCCCTGTGTAGCTGGGACAGACTCCGTTCTATCGCCCTGTGTAGCTGGGACAGACTCCGTTCTATCGCCCTGTGTAGCTGGGACAGACTCCGTTCTATCGCCCTGTGTAGCTGGGACAGACTCCGTTCTATCGCCCTGTGTAGCTGGGACAGACTCCGTTCTATCGCCCTGTGTGCTGGGACAGACTCCGTTTCGCCCTGTGTAGCTGGGACAGACTCCGTTCTATCGCCCTGTGTAGCTGGGGCAGACTCCGTTCTTCGCCCTGTGTAGCTGGGACAGAGCTCCGTTCTATCGCCCTGTGTAGCTGGGACAGACTCCGTTCTATCGCCCTGTGTAGCTGGGACAGACTCCGTTCTATCGCCCTGTGTAGTGGGACAGACTCCGTTCTATCGCCCTGTGTAGCTGGGACAGGACTCCGTTCTATTCGCCCTGTGTAGCTGGGACAGACTCCGTTCTATCGCCCTGTGTAGTGGGACAGGCTCCGTTCTATCGCCCTGTGTAGTGGGACGGGGGCTCGCTGTGTAGTGGGAAGACTCCGTTCTATCGCCCTGTGTAGTGGGAGGGACAGACTCCGTTCTATCGCCCTGTGTAGTGGGACAGACTCCGTTCTATCGCCCTGTGTAGCTGGGACAGACTCCGTTCTATCGCCCTGTGTAGCTGGGACAGACTCCGTTCTATCGCCCTGTGTAGCTGGGACAGACTCCGTTCTATTCGCCCTGTGTAGCTGGGACAGACTCCGTTCTATCGCCCTGTGTAGCTGGGACAGACTCCGTTCCTATCGCCCTGTGTAGCTGGGACAGACTCCGTTCTATCGCCCTGTGTAGCTGGGACAGACTCCGCTTCTATTCGCCCTGTGTAGCTGGGACAGACTCCGCTTCTATCGCCCTGTGTAGCTGGGGACAGACTCCGTTCTATCGCCCTGTGTAGCTGGGACAGACTCCGTTCTATCGCCCTGTGTAGCTGGGACAGACTCCGCTTCTATCGCCCTGTGTAGCTGGGACAGACTTCCGTTCCTATCGCCCTGTGTAGCTGGGACAGAGCTCCGTTCTATCGCCCTGTGTAGCTGGGACAGACTCCGTTCTATCGCCCTGTGTAGCTGGGACAGACTCCGTTCTATCGCCCTGTGTAGTGGGACAGAGCTCCGTTCTTCGCCCTGTGTAGTGGGACAGACTCCGTTCTATCGCCCTGTGTAGTGGGACAGACTCCGTTCTATCGCCCTGTGTAGCTGGGACAGACTCCGTTCTATCGCCCTGTGTAGCTGGGACAGACTCCGTTTATCGCCCTGTGTAGCTGGGACAGACTCCGGTTCTATTCGCCCTGTGTAGCTGGGACAGACTCCGTTCTATTGCCCTGTGTAGCTGGGACAGACTCCGTTCTATCGCCCTGTGTAGCTGGGACAGACTCCGTTCTATCGCCCTGTGTAGCTGGGACAGACTCCGTTCTATCGCCCTGTGTAGCTGGGACAGGTTTGTTCAGGCAGAATCTTTGTTATATTTTCTATGAAAAGCATCTTCACGCTGAGAGATGGTCTCACAGCAGGGGGTGAGACGCTGTAAAGGTCATGATTGATTCCAGGACTGGCCTCCCGTGTTCAGGCAGATCCCGGATCAGATCCCGGCGTCTCACCTCCATACGTCCAGAGAGCTTCGCTGCAGCAGCATGTGTTGGACGAGCTCAGCGGCGCCGACCCGCGAGCCCACAGATTCTGCACAGATTCTGCACAGCAACTGCAGCGAAGACGACGGTCCCGGCAGCCAATCAAGGAGGGAACATGTCGGCCGTGGAGGAGCTGCTCTGAGCAGGACCAGCAGCTGGGATCTGGACCTGGAACCACAACGGTCTGGATCAGGGACGCTTTAGATCGGTGGAGAGAAAACAAAAATATCTTCTTCTCCGTCAGAACCTGCTTCGACTTGTTTTCAGTGTGATCTTGATTTAACATTTCACGCGTTAAAAAGATTTCTCCTTCATTTGTTTGCTTTATTCTTTTTATAATTAAATTAAATCATTTCTATATTGAAAGGTTTTATTTCATTTATTGACTATTTTGATATATTGAATTTTGTATTTATTTTATTAATTAAATACTATTATTTAACATTTTAAAAATAATTCTTATTTCTTTTTCACATAGACTATGATATTCTAACTTTAGTCATTAAGATTTTTTTCTAAATTCAATATGTATTAATTCTTAGTCTTTTAACTTCAACATATAAATATTGGTTTGATAGTACAAACGATCAGACAAAACCAACAGAGCAAAGAGCTACTGGATCGAACTCTCAGCCAATCACGTGACCCGCGGACGATCACATGATGATTTTTATTAAACTATATTAAAAAAAACCAAATTCAACCTTTTAACATAGAAGTTATTTAATTAAATTATTAAAGAAAACAAACGTAACCTTTCAATGTAAACAATTATAATATAATTCAAAACTATTCTTAGAGAAATCTACATAAATAATTCAAAGTTTCAACATTTTAAACGTTAAATTCAATCAACGTCTCTGCGTCTCTCACGGAAATCTGTCAAAGTCTGAAATATGTCGGTTAAAAAACGACAAAAAACGATCAAAGTCGTTCCACGCCGACTGATCTTGTGCGACCCTGGTGCGGCGGGTCAAAGGTCAAAGGTCAGCAGAGAGAATAATGACCCTCTTTCTCACCTCAATGCATCCTAGAGGCTGATCCGAAAGGTAAGCGGCGCGACGACGATGATGACAGCGACAGCGTCGTCCTCCATCATCCGACCGTAGACGTAGCATCTTTCCCGCGTTCCCGTAGCCAGAGTGCGGGAAAGATGACCCTCGTATCCGGGATACGGGAGATCACTTTGAGATCACTTTGAGATCACTTTGAGATCACTTTGAGATCACTTTGAGATCACTTTGAGATCACTTTGAGATCACTTTGAGATCACTTTGAGATCACTTTGCATGTCTCTCCCGGGGGTGTCGCTCACGCCTCCCTCGAGTACAGCTGGAGGTCATCATCGTTGAGCCAGGAGGTCAAGGGTCAGAGGTCGAAGGGATGTTTAACACGTTTGGAATCTGTCTTCAGGCGGCGCAGAGCGGCGGACACAAGACGCTCCTGTACGGACACGCCATCCAGCTGCGCCACTCCTTCAGCTCCATGGTGAGGAACACTGGGACTGTTGTAGTACTTTTTGATGTGGTTCCAGGAATTACTAGATCATACAAAACATGTTAATATGGTAAAATATATATTATGTTTCATAAAATGTGCCTTACATTTCATTTTAAATCATGACATTTCCTACTTATTTACCCCACGAGAATATGAAGGTCAATTGCGTCTTTAGTAATCAGTTAAATTCATTAAAGATTATAAAATATTTTCAATGAAAAAGTTGCTTCACGATCCAGAACCGAAACAAAAACACTTTTTGTGAAGGAAGATATTTCAGTAGATTTGAAGCAAGTTTTAAAATTGAATAATAAAGAAAACAAATCTACCTCCACGTGGGAAGTAGTTAAGAAAGAAAAAATGAATGTTTACTTCCTGTTTGGCGTGTAAACAATTCGAAGGTCGTCATATATTTGAGAGTAAAATATATAGTATAGTAATATAGTAATAGTTCGAGGTCTTTCTCTCTGAAAATGACAAAGTAAAGAAGTAACTTTGTGTAATGCATCAAGGAGTTGAAGTGTTTTAAGACGTATTTAAGTTTTAGCAACCTTGTTAGCCTAGCGTGCGACATTAGCAACCTTGTTAGCCTAGCGTGCGACATTAGCAGCCTTTTTAGCCTAGAGTGCAACATTAGCAACCTTGTTAGCCTTGCGTGCGACATTAGCAACCTTGTTAGCCTAGCATGCGACATTAGCAACCTTTTTAGCCTAGAGTGCAACATTAGCAACCTTGTTAGCCTAGTGTGTGACATTAGCAACCTTGTTAGCCTAGCGTGCAACATAAGCAACCTTTTTAGCCTAGAGTGCAACATTAGCAACCTTGTTAGCCTAGCATGCGACATTAGCAACCGTGTTAGCCTAACGTGCTACATTAGCAACCTTGTTAGCCTAGCATGCTATATTAGCAACCTTGTTAGCCTAGCGTGCGACATTAGCAACCTTTTTAGCCTAGAGTGCAACATTAGCAACCTTGTTAGCCTAGCGTGCGACATTAGCAACCTTTTTAGCCTAGCGTGCAACATTAGCAACCTTTTTAGCCTAGAGTGCAACATTAGCAACCTTGTTAGCCTAGCGTGTGACATTAGCAACCTTGTTAGCCTAGCGTGCAACATTAGCAACCTTTTTAGCCTAGAGTGCAACATTAGCAACCTTGTTAGCCTAGCGTGCGACATTAGCAACCTTGTTAGCCTAGCGTGCAACATTAGCAACCTTGTTAGCCTAGCATGCTACATTAGCAATGTTATTAGCTTCATGCTATATGTTGATATATTTGTTCGAAGTCTGCATGTAGCCTGAATCTCTCCTCATATTCAAGTTAGAACACAGTAAGTTAGTAAGTAATTAATTCATAATAAACAATAAAAAAGGGTGTAACTCTATATATTTCAAGTGTTAAATGTTATAAAGTGACCGTATCTCTGTCACAATATTATTGTGTCGTGAGTCATAAATGCAGCCGAATCACCAAAACAATACTTTGGGGAAGGTAATATGAAACTCAACTGTCTTTAAAATATAGTATTATTGTCATGTAGTTACTGACTTTAAAATGAGAGTAATAAGTCATTAATAATGGTTTTCTATTTTGAGGTAATTTGCCCGAAAACTCTGGCTACACATGTGTGAGTCACTAACGCAGTGTGTGATGTGTGTGTCGCAGTATCTGGCCTGTTTGAAGACGTCGAGGTCACAGACAGATAAGTTGTCGTTTGATGTCGGCCTGCAGGAGGATTCCACAGGTGAGGCTTTTATGTCGCTTTCATCAGCTTTTCCTCCTGAGACTTCATGATGAGCGTCTGCAGCATCTCAGTCACGACTGATCCTGAGATAACATGTCGGTGTTATCATCTCAGGTGTGTGTCGTACGTTCGCAGGTGAGGCGTGTTGGTGGACGATCCATCCAGCCTCCAAACAGAGGTCGGAGGGAGAGAAGGTTCGCATCGGTGACGACCTCATCCTCGTCAGCGTCTCTTCGGAGAGATACCTGGTGAGTCGCCGTTCTTTAATAATTACTTTTCTTCAAACACATGTCGTACAAACTCCATCAGTGTGTGGTTTTCTGCTGCAACTGCAACCAAGCGATCTTAAAAATAACTATAAAATGTTCTTTAGTTGTGTATTTTCGTAAACGTTTTGAGACAATACAGTATCACAATACAGGGACAAACAATTCCATATATTGTGATTATATTGTAGTATATATTGATACTGTAGGAACAAGAATATATTTGCAGTGCATTCGTTTTCAAACCAAAATATGCCCAAACATCAGCTTTAAAAGCTGCTGGACTCACTGTATCCTCTCGTCCTCAGTCGTAACTGCTTTAATTTGTTTTCAAACCAAAATATATCCAAACATCAGCTTTAAAAGCTGCTGGACTCACTGTATCCTCTCGTCCTCAGTCGTAACTGCTTTCATTTGTTTTTAAACCAAAATATGTCCAAACATCAGCTTTAAAAGCTGCTGGACTCACTGTATCCTCTCGTCCTCAGTCGTAACTGCTTTCATTTTTTTTTTAAACCAAAATATATCCAAACATCAGCTTTAAAAGCTGCTGGACTCACTGTATCCTCTCGTCCTCAGTCGTAACTGCTTTCATTTGTTTTCAAACCAAAATATGTCCAAACATCAGCTTTAAAAGCTGCTGGACTCACTGTATCCTCTCGTCCTCAGTCGTAACTGCTTTCATTTGTTTACAAACCAAAATATGTCCAAACATCAGCTTTAAAAGCTGCTGGACTCACTGTATCCTCTCGTCCTCAGTCGTAACTGCTTTCATTTTTTTACAAACCAAAATATGTCCAAACATCAGCTTTAAAAGCTGTCTGTATCCTCTCGAACACACTGTATCTTCTTGTCCTCAGTCGTAACTGCTTTCATTTTTTTTTTTTTAAACCAAAATATATCCAAACATCAGCTTTAAAAGCCGCTGGAGTCGACTGTATCCTCTCGTCCTCAGTCGTAACTGCTTTCATTAGTTTTCAAACCAAAATATGCCCAAACATCAGCTTTAAAAGCTGCCGGAGTCGACTGTATCCTCTCGTCCTCAGTCGTAACTGCTTTCATTTGTTTACAAACCAAAATATGCCCAAACATCAGCTTTAAAAGCTGCTGGACTCACTGTATCCTCTCGTCCTCAGTTATCGCCAGTAGTTTACTCTTTCTTTAGCTGTGGAGGAAGTAATGATTGCTGCCATCTAGAGGCCAGAAGTTTAATTGCATGACAAACATGAATAAACAACTGTATATATTGAGCATGTGAAGTTAATCATTGTATTCTATAGAAACTTAAAACAACTATCAATCTATTGAAGAACTGATAATGATAAAAAATAAGAAAAGTAAATAAATAAATGTATATAAATTATATATTATATTATATTATATATAAATATATATTATAATATTATTATATAAATAAATAAATGAATTTTCATGGATACAGTGCAGTTAATTATGGATAAAGGATCGTAAACATGTCTCTATTATTCAGCGTCACTCACACAACAAGGTAATAACTGTGTCGTCCTGCAGCACTTGTCCATCTCAGGTGGACACATCCAGGTGGACGCCTCCTTCATGCAGACGCTGTGGAACGTCCATCCCATCTGCTCCGGCAGCAACATAGAGGAAGGTACGATATCTCATCTGTTGACGAGAACCTGCAGATGTCCCTGCTGAGGGAACTGGACGAGCCAGCTGGGAGAAGATGGATATTGCTCTGTGTTGTTGTTGTTCCTCGTGTGGGAGGTTGAGGCGAGACTCGACCACGTGACTCGTGGTGACTCACACCTGTGCTCTGCTGCCCCGCAGGTCACCTGTTGGGAGGTCACGTGATGCGACTGTTCCACGGACACGACGAAGTGGTGACCATCCCGGGGTCGGAGCAGAGCGAGGAGCAGCAGAGGTGAGAGGTCACACCTGGGTCAGGGATCTCAGGCCCGGGCCCTGGAAGTGGGTCAACAACAGCAGGCGGTACCAGGTCCAGCACCAGGTCCAGGTCCAGGTCCAGGTCCAGCACCGTCACTAGACTGTGTGTCTGTGGTGGCACACTTCCAGACTGCTGCTATTTTTAGATCCATGGAGGGAGGAGTCGTTTCCAGATTTAGCTTCTAAACATAAAAGAAGATTAAGAGCGTTTAGTCTCCAGACTAACTAACCCAGATATGATCAAACAAGTGGTCAGAACCAAACAACAATCACACCTGTGGCTCACCTGTAGACGTCTGCAGCAGACATGCGCACTCCTGCACACGAATATGTAAATACGTTTTTAGCTACATAACAACCGTTATGAAGTGGATTCCTCGCAAAGATAATATAATATAATTGTTCCCATTAATAAGTCAAATGCAAAGAATGTGATTATAATTGTTTAACTTTGATAATTAGTTATTCAAAAACATGGAAAACGGACACATTTTATTGATGGTATTTATTTCATTTGGGCCTAATATTAACTTTCCGTGATCCACGTCTTATTGTTTTGAACAATATTGAGCCGTAAGTCATTTATATTTGTATAGAGCTTTTCCAGACCAGGGTCACAAAGAACTTAAACAATCAAAACAATATTCAATAAAATATATACTTAAAAGGTCAAGAAAACACAGAGACAAACACAAGAGTCTCAAGGAAAAACTCAAATAAAAGTGTCTTGAGATGTTTCTTGAAGGAGTCAGTAGATCATCAAACACAGATGTTTCTTGAAGGAGTCAGTAGATCATCAAACACAGATGTTTCTTGAAGGAGTCAGTAGATCATCAAACACAGATGTTTCTTGAAGGAGTCAGTAGATCATCAAACACAGATGTTTCTTGAAGGAGTCAGTAGATCATCAAACACAGATGTTTCTTGAAGGAGTCAGTAGATCATCAAACACAGATGTTTCTTGAAGGAGTCAGTAGATCATCAAACACAGATGTTTCTTGAAGGAGTCAGTAGATCATCAAACACAGATGTTTCTTGAAGGAGTCAGTAGATCATCAAACACAGATGTTTCTTGAAGGAGTCAGTAGATCATCAAACACAGATGTTTCTTGAAGGAGTCAGTAGATCATCAAACACACATGTTTCTTGAAGGAGTCAGTAGATCATCAAACACAGAGATGTTTCTTGAAGGAGTCAGTAGATCATCAAACACAGATGTTTCTTGAAGGAGTCAGTAGATCATCAAACACAGAGATGTTTCTTGAAGGAGTCAGTAGATCATCAAACACAGATGTTTCTTGAAGGAGTCAGTAGATCATCAAACACAGATGTTTCTTGAAGGAGTCAGTAGATCATCAAACACAGATGTTTCTTGAAGGAGTCAGTAGATCATCAAACACAGATGTTTCTTGAAGGAGTCAGTAGATCATCAAACACAGAGATGGTTCCAAAGCTCATGTCCTGCCCAGTTACAATTTTCTATTTGTGTCACGTCAACCTGTCTCTTGCTTGTCAGTCACATGCCCTCAGGCGAGGGAAACCGAACAATGAGTGCAGATATGATGCTTCTCGTCTCAGCCGTACAGGACGACCTTGAGACGTTCAAAAAAGCCTCCATAGACACTAAAACACCCACTCGCTCCTCTGGTGTCCCCAGGATAGTCAACTACGAGACGGGAAAAGCCGGAGCCAATGCCAGGTCCCTGTGGAGGCTGGAGCCGCTGAGGATCAGGTTTGTTCTCCTCCGTGTTACAAATGTCACTTCTTACCTCGTCTTGATGGAAACGATGATGTTAATGATGTCTGAAGTGTGTTAACCCTCCAGAGGTCCTGACAAAACCCTCAAATCCTTGATAAGAATAGTGATAAAAGCAAGTGTGTCTTCGTAACCTGCTGTTAATAACACTTTAGAGTCTCGTGGCAAGTGAGATGACACTCCTCTGTGACATGTTAGGATCGACGCCTCAATAGATTTGGGGGATTTTTAGGTCTTCTGGAATGCATGTCTCTGTGGATTAATCGACGAATGTGTGCGTTGCAGCTGGAGCGGGAGCCACATCCGCTGGGGTCAACCTTTTCGACTGCGACATCTGACCACCGGTCACTACCTGGCCCTGACGGACGACCGCGGGTTGGTCCTGCAGGACATCCAGAAGTCGGACACGGTGGCCACGGCTTTCTGCTTCAGGTCTTCGAAGGCAAGACTCTTCACTCATGAACGAGCTTGTCACTTTATTCAAGGTCAAGTCGAGGAGACATCGAAGATACTTTAGTTGCACTCACCAGAAAACACAACCTTGACTGGTGTTAGTAGCAGAAGTGCAGTGTTATAGCAGAACAAGTTCATTGAGCGAAGGTGTAGTTTTAGCTCAGCTAAAAACACTGTAAACGGGTCTTAATGTATCTCATGAAATCACCCAATATGGCAACAAAAGCCACCAGTGGTGAACGAGTGCTAACGTCATCAAAACAAAGAGCACTAATGTTGAATCAACAGCAGCGTGACACACTCGACAAAGAGACAATGATTCATCCTGTAATCATGTAAACCAGGTCATGTCAAGGTAGACGAGGATGGAAAACGTATATTTCTTCACTTTGAATTTGTTATTTCTGCACGTCTGGACCATGAACGCATCACTGCTGCTGTGGACTAAATGGACAAAAATGCTTCCCCGGTGTGAACCTGGTTCTTAAGGGTTCAAAACTGGATGATCCAAATCATAAAAACAATTAACTTTATATGCCTACTTTATTGTACAAGTGAGTTTTTTTATTGATTTAATTTAATTTTTATTTTCATTTAATCTATTCTATGCCACACACATCACTGTGTTGTTCTTACAATACTGACAACAAATATATGACAAATAAATATTATGGTTTTAATGTAAAATTGATTAAAACATTTCCATCTGTTATAGATATAAAAACAAAGCTCTAAGAAACGTATAGAAAAGAGAAATATGAACAAGTTAATTTTCAGAGTGGAGACATTTTGAAATGTTTTATATAAACTTAGCGGTAAGTAAGAACTTTGAACTAGTTCAGGTAGAGAGAAAGTGAACTTTCCCAACACTGTGTACCTGTCAAATATTTGTCTGGAGCTAACGTTCAAACATACTTGATCCTTAAAAGTCTTCAAGGCCATTAAACACGATTCTAAAAATAAGGCCTTAAGTGGCATTAAATTGTCGTAAATCACATTTTTAAAAAGTCACTTGAAAAATGAAACGTAAACTGAGCTCTCGGAGCATCGAGTCGATATTTGGAAACTAGATGCAGTTCAAGACTTTACTTGGTGTCAAATTTATGCATTCATTTGCTGACGATGGAATTTTCTTCACAATCATCTCCAGGAGAAGCTGGAGCAGAGCCCCAAGCGTGACATCGAGGGTATGGGGGTCGCGGAGATTAAATACGGGGACTCGCTCTGCTTCGTCATGCACGTGGCCACCGGACTCTGGCTCTCGTACCAGGCCCCCGATGTCAAGTCCTGCCGCCTGGGTCCCCTGAAGAGACGAGTGAGTGAGATCTGATCCCCCACATCTATGACCTTCACTCACTGTGCTCGTGTAGGCGTGTCTGCACGCCGAAGGTCACATGGACGACGGTCTGACCCTGCAACGCTGTCAACACGAGGAGTCCAGAGCGGCTCGAATCATTCGCAACACATCGCGCCTCTTCAACCGATTCAACAGGTGAAGCTCAACACTTTCTCCGTAATGAAAACTTTAGTTTCACACAGTGTTTGCATTACGTTCCATAACTAAATACCTGGATCGTGATCTACCCAAAGGTCAAAGGTGGTGTGGGGTCACATGACGTTTATGACTCACAAATCATTAGTCACATGATTCTTGTCATAAATGACTTGATATTTTTTATATTATTTATATACAATGAAGAAGTGAAGTGAGAGAGTCATCACAGAGGGATGCATGAAAACAGAACCATTTTAAGCATTTAAAACAAAAAGACAAAACAAAAAAAAACCCTGAAAAATGTTTCATAAAATACATTAATTATCATTAAAAACGGGAAAATAATCTGCAAGAAAAAAACGAAAACCTTAAAAGGTTGTTTGTCCCACACAAGCTAGAAAATGAACCAATGAGCTGCTTTCTTTGTCACAAGCTCCACCCATCGGGTCGTCAATAAAAAGAACAGATCTGTGCTGTGTCTCGAATCGCATACTTCTCTTAGTATACTAGAAGTTAGTATGCATCAGGATAGTGTACGTACTAACTAGTAACTAATCCTCCACAGATAGTATGTCTCAAACATACTTCTCTTAGTATACTAGAAGTTAGTATCATCAGGATAGTGTACGTACTAACTAGTAACTAATCCTCCACAGATAGTATGTCTCAAACATACTTCTCTTAGTATACTAGAAGTTAGTATGCATCAGGATAGTGTACGTACTAACTAGTAACTAATCCTCCACAGATAGTATGTCTCAAATCACACACTTCTCTTAGTATACTAGAAGTTAGTATCATCAGGATAGTGTACGTACTAACTAGTAACTAATTCTCCACAGATAGTATGTCTCAAATCACATACTTCTCTTAGTATACTAGAAGTTAGTATCATCAGGATAGTGTACGTACTAACTAGTAACTAATCCTCCACAGATAGTATGTCTCAAACATACTTCTCTTAGTATACTAGAAGTTAGTATCATCAGGATAGTGTACGTACTAACTAGTAACTAATCCTCCACAGATAGTATGTCTCAAACATACTTCTCTTAGTATACTAGAAGATAGTATGCATCAGGATAGTGTACGTACTAACTAGTAACTAATCCTCCACAGATAGTATGTCTCAAACATACTTCTCTTAGTATACTAGAAGTTAGTATGCATCAGGATAGTGTACGTACTAACTAGTAACTAATCCTCCACAGATAGTATGTCTCAAATCATACTTCTCTTAGTATACTAGAAGTTAGTATCATCAGGATAGTGTACGTACTAACTAGTAACTAATCCTCCACAGATAGTATGTCTCAAATCACATACTTCTCTTAGTATACTAGAAGTTAGTATCATCAGGATAGTGTACGTACTAACTAGTAACTAATCCTCCACAGATAGTATGTCTCAAATCACATCCTTCTCTTAGTATACTAGAAGTTAGTATCATCAGGATAGTGTACGTACTAACTAGTAACTAATCCTCCACAGATAGTATGTCTCAAATCACATCCTTCTCTTAGTATACTAGAAGTTAGTATCATCAGGATAGTGTACGTACTAACTAGTAACTAATCCTCCACAGATAGTATGTCTCAAATCACATCCTTCTCTTAGTATACTAGAAGTTAGTATCATCAGGATAGTGTACGTACTAACTAGTAACTAATCCTCCACAGATAGTATGTCTCAAACATACTTCTCTTAGTATACTAGAAGTTAGTATCATCAGGATAGTGTACGTACTAACTAGTAACTAATCCTCCACAGATAGTATGTCTCAAATCACATCCTTCTCTTAGTATACTAGAAGTTAGTATCATCAGGATAGTGTACGTACTAACTAGTAACTAATCCTCCACAGATAGTATGTCTCAAATCACATCCTTCTCTTAGTATACTAGAAGTTAGTATCATCAGGATAGTGTACGTACTAACTAGTAACTAATCCTCCACAGATAGTATGTCTCAAATCACATACTTCTCTTAGTATACTAGAAGTTAGTATCATCAGGATAGTGTACGTACTAACTAGTAACTAATCCTCCACAGATAGTATGTCTCAAATCACATACTTCTCTTAGTATACTAGAAGTTAGTATCATCAGGATAGTGTACTTACTAACTAGTAACTAATTCTCCACAGATAGTATGTCTCAAACATACTTCTCTTAGTATACTAGAAGTTAGTATGCATCAGGATAGTGTACGTACTAACTAGTAACTAATTCTCCACAGATAGTATGTCTCAAACATACTTCTCTTAGTATACTATAAGTTAGTATCATCAGGATAGTGTACATACTAACTAGTAACTAATCCTCCACAGATAGTATGTCTCAAATCGCATACTTCTCTTAGTATACTAGAAGTTAGTATGCATCAGGATAGTGTACGTACTAACTAGTAACTAATCCTCCACAGATAGTATGTCTCAAATCACATCCTTCTCTTAGTATACTAGAAGTTAGTATCATCAGGATAGTGTATGTACTAACTAGTAACTAATCCTCCACAGATAGTATGTCTCAAATCACTTACTCCTCTTAGTATACTAGAAGTTAGTATCATCAGGATAGTGTACATACTAACTAGTAACTAATCCTCCACAGATAGTATGTCTCAAATCACATACTTCTCTTAGTATACTAGAAGTTAGTATGCATCAGGATAGTGTACGTACTAACTAGTAACTAATCCTCCACAGATAGTATGTCTCAAACATACTTCTCTTAGTATACTAGAAGTTAGTATCATCAGGATAGTGTACGTACTAACTAGTAACTAATCCTCCACAGATAGTATGTCTCAAACATACTTCTCTTAGTATACCAGAAGTTAGTATGCATCAGGATAGTGTACGTACTAACTAGTAACTAATCCTCCACAGATAGTATGTCTCAAATCACATACTTCTCTTAGTATAGTAGAAGTTAGTATCATCAGGATAGTGTACGTACTAACTAGTAACTAATCCTCCACAGATAGTATGTCTCAAACATACTTCTCTTAGTATACTAGAAGTTAGTATCATCAGGATAGTGTACGTACTAACTAGTAATTAATCCTCCACAGATAGTATGTCTCAAATCACATACTTCTTTTAGTATACTAGAAGTTAGTATCATCAGGATAGTGTACGTACTAACTAGTAACTAATTCTCCACAGATAGTACGTCTCAAATCACACACCTTTCTTAGTATACTAGAAGTTAGTATCATCAGGATAGTGTACGTACTAACTAGTAACTAATCCTCCACAGATAGTATGTCTCAAATCAAACTCTGCTGCTACGTACTAACAGGAAATGACGTGACAGCTTCTTCTTCTACTACAAGTTTGGAAGAAGAAATAAAGAAAGAATATGAGAAACTAAATATTGGTGAGATATTTACGCCGGTATCAGCACCGTGACGTGTCATCCTCCTACTTTTGTCTGAAAATGCACCTCTAAGTATATGAATATATATGTGTATATACTGTATATATATATATATATGACGAAACTTCCGTTTACAACGTCACTAAGATGGAGCTGTTTAGTGTAGAAAGTGTCCATCGATCCATACTCTTTTTGTTTGGTGGGCGTTTTAGTGACAATCTAGTGTGTATGGAGCACTACATTTACATACTAAGAATTGAGACGCATTTACGCACTAAAAATACTAACTTTGAGTACACAAGTGTGCGATTTGAGACACAGCACTGGTGTTTGGAAGATGTCTGGATGAAACTATAAAAATGTTGCGATCATGTTGTAAAACGGTTAATATCGAGTCGTGAAATACAAACTATCTCCACAGGCCAGTGACATAAACACACAAAAAAAAAAAAACTGGATCCCAGAATCCCGCGGGGAAGTCTCGCTGTAGATCTTCATGTTTTTGACGTTTGTCTGGCTCGTGAAAGGTGAGTCGTCAGGCCTCCGACTGTTCAGCGATCCAGTCAAGTGGCAAACGTCGTCGCGCCGTCGTCACGCTTCCACGGAAGTCAGGGAGCGTGTAAGTGGTTGCTCCCATTTGTTTCCGAGCGGCCCGGTCTCCCATGAGTGGTACACTTGGCGGCAACGGTGTGAGTCAGTCAGCCTCCCCTGCGGCTGTGAAACATCGCCGCCGCCCCCCCGCCGCTGTGTATGTGTGACTCGGGCTATTTTTAGAACGCCAGCGGAAATCAGTGTTTCAGCATGGATGAACCCGTGAGCCGAACATAACGTTAGTCATGGTGCGGAGATATAGAAATATGCTCGTCAAACGCTTGTGTTCGTGCCTCCTCAGAGATCTGGACCTCCTGGGCGCCAAGAACAAGGCCATGGCGGTGGTTCTGCCCGTGGACGAGGTGCTGCAGACGCTCAACGACCTCATCACTTACTTCCAGCTTCCCGACGCCGAGCTGGAGCACGAGGAGAAACAAATCAAGCTGCGCTCGCTCAAGAACCGGCAGAATCTCTTCAAACAGGAAGTGAGTGCCGCGAACACGGAGAGCGTTTCCTCTCCGTCAAACAAAAGACTGTAACTGTAGCAAAAACGTGATGAAAGCGTCATGAAATATTCAATGCAGTGCGATAACTGCTGTCAAAACGGATTCCTTTAATCTGGGCTGACCTGACCTTTTCCTAAGAAGCTGCAAAATAAACCTTTGGCAGTTCACGTCCAGTCTTTAGTGGAGTAAGTAAGTAATTTGTATTTGTATAGAGCTTTTCCAGACCAGGGTCACAAAGCGCTTAAACAATCAAAACAATATTCAATAAAATATATACTTTAAAGATCAAGATAATACTGAGAACAACACAGGAGTTCCAGAAAAACATCTTAAGATGTAAAGGACTCAGTAGATCATCAAACACAGATGTTTCTTGAAGGAGTCAATAGATCATCAAACACAGATGTTTCTTGAAGGAGTCAGTAGATCATCAAACACAGATGTTTCTTGAAGGAGTCAGTAGATCATCAAACACAGATGTTTCTTGAAGGAGTCAGTAGATCATCAAACACAGTGATGTTTCTTGAAGGAGTCAGTAGATCATCAAACACAGATGTTTCTTGAAGGAGTCAGTAGATCATCAAACACAGATGTTTCTTGAAGGAGTCAGTAGATCATCAAACAAGGGGTTGAGGAGTCAGGTCATAAACAGATGTTTCTTGAAGGAGTCAGTAGATCATCAAACACAGATGTTTCTTGAAGGAGTCAGTAGATCATCAAACACAGATGTTTCTTGAAGGAGTCAGTAGATCATCAAACACAGATGTTTCTTGAAGGAGTCAGTAGATCATCAAACACAGATGTTTCTTGAAGGAGTCAGTAGATCATCAAACACAGATGTTTCTTGAAGGAGTCAGTAGATCATCAAACACAGATGTTTCTTGAAGGAGTCAGTAGATCATCAAACACAGATGTTTCTTGAAGGAGTCAGTAGATCATCAAACACAGATGTTTCTTGAAGGAGTCAGTAGATCATCAAACACAGATGTTTCTTGAAGGAGTCAGTAGATCATCAAACACAGATGCTTCTTGAAGGAATCAGTAGATCATCAAACACACATGTTTCTTGAAGGAGTCAGTAGATCATCAAACACAGATGTTTCTTGAAGGAGTCAGTAGATCATCAAACACAGAGATGTTTCTTGAAGGGAGTCAGTAGATCATCAAACACAGATGTTTCTTGAAGGAGTCAGTAGATCATCAAACACAGAGATGTTTCTTAAAGGAGTCAGTAGATCATCAAACACAGATGTTTCTTGAAGGAGTCAGTAGATCATCAAACACAGATGTTCCTTGAAGGAGTCAGTAGATCATCAAACACAGATGTTTCTTGAAGGAGTCAGTAGATCATCAAACACAGATGTTTCTTGAAGGAGTCAGTAGATCATCAAACACAGATGTTTCTTGAAGGAGTCAGTAGATCATCAAACACAGATGTTTCTTGAAGGAGTCAGTAGATCATCCGATGTTCTTGAAGGAGTCAGTAGATCATCAAACACAGAGTAGTTTTGAAGGAGTCAGTAGATCATCAAACACAGATGTTTCTTGAAGGAGTCAGTAGATCATCAAACACAGAGATGTTTCTTGAAGGAGTCAGTAGATCATCAAACACAGAGATGTTTCTTGAAGGAGTCAGTAGATCATCAAACACAGATGTTTCTTGAAGGAGTCAGTAGATCATCAAACACAGATGTTTCTTGAAGGAGTCAGTAGATCATCAAACACAGAGATGGTTCCAAAGCTTAGGAGCAACAGTCTGGAAGGATTTCTCTCCTCTGGTCCAGAAGTTCAGGAACCATCAGTAGATTCTGATCCACAGACCTCAGAGCCCGAGCTGGGGTGTAAGTCTGGATCAGATCACTGATGGAAGGTCTGACCATGAATAGATCTGAAAGTAAGAACCAGAATTTTAAAATGATCCTGAAAGAAACTGGCAGCCAGTGAAGAGTTTGAAGGAGAAATGTGAGTTCTTCTACTAGAGCGGCTCAGAATTCTGGCTGCAGAGTTTTGAATCAACTGCAGGCAAGAAGATCCTTCTGGTTTAGACATGAAAACAAACTGTTACAATAGTCCAGACGAGAAGATACAAACGTGACACACTAAAGACATTTCCAATGTTGAATTCTTTTTTTTAAATGTATTCTTTTAACTATTTAAATATTATATTTCGAAATTTTAAATTCAAACATTTGTATATTGAAAGGTTGAATTAGTTTTCAATTCATAATTGAATTCAATAATTTCTATAAATGATATTAATATGATTGATTTAAAAATATCAAATATTCATTGACATTGACATACTTGATTGAACTCTCAGCTAATCATGTGACACTCACGATCACATGATCACGTGCCCATATAAGGGGGTCAATTTTTGACTTACAAAATTTTCTACACACGTAGTGTAGTTGACGGTTGCTAGTGTTGTGTTTTCCGCTTACACGCCGTTGCGTTTCTCCTAATCCCATTAAAGCAAAGCCCTTCCAGTAGTGAGCGGATAAAATAAAATGTATTATTTTAAACCCACTTCAAATACTAAATAATAGGCAACATAACTGCTACATCACATTACTTAATTAACTGGATATTTTCGACTATAAAGCTCACTTAAAATCCTTTAATTAAAAAAAATAGAGATTGTGCCTTATTAGCATTATGTTTTAATTATGGTTTTACTTACGGATTTTTTATGTCGGTCGAATGGATGATAAACACACTGCAATAGTATTTACTATTATCCTGAAATTAAAAGGCTCTGAATTAAAATACATTGGATAAAGAAAGTCTACTTTGTAATTAGAATATCAAGCTCTGTGTTTAAAAAGAGAAGACATTCTTATGAAAATATTTGACTTTTTAAATTCAGATGTATAAAAAAATAATCCTTTAAATGTACAATATTTAATATATTTGTTATATATATGGTGACAGAAGGGAGAGTGTGTCCAGTGGAAAAAGAGCAGAAATGTTCCCCATTTACTCCCCTAAACAAATACATTATTCAATGTCTTTTGCTTTTAATGTAAACTCTTTCTTCTCTCGTAGGCCTTTCAAGACACTGTCATATAAAATAGTCATTTCCTTGAGTATTTCTCCTCCCCATAGATACATCCCATGATTAATTCATGTCCACGCATGTGTTCCAGGGCATGCTCATCCTGGTCTCCGACTGCATTGACCGACTGAACGTCTACCACAGCGTGGCCCACTTCGGGGAGTGTGCTGGTCCAGAAGCCGGCGCTGCCTGGAAGGACATTCTCAACCTGCTGTACGAGCTGCTGGGTGAGAAGACAAACCTGTTTGTGTTTCAAACGACGCTCCATTAAAGCACGAGAAGCCGTCACAACAGTGGAGCGTCTGGTACTGTCACACCAAAGTGGGTCCATTAGCAGGTGTGTGTCAGTGAGCGACACGTCTAAGTACCTCAGTGAGCAGAACAGAAGGGGTTCAAAGCTTTGTCTTTGTATCCAACTCTGTATCTTTTTCATTAAAGGAGGTGCGTGTTCACAGGTGCTGACATTTGGATACATATTTTTACTCCACAAGTCACCGTAGTATTACTCCATAAGTCACCATAGTATTACTCTACGAGTCGCCATAGTATTACTCTACGAGTCACCGTAGTATTACTCTACGAGTCACCGTAGTATTACTCCACGAGTCACCGTAGTATTACTCTACAAGTCACCGTAGTATTACTCCACGAGTCACCGTAGTATTACTCCACGAGTCACCGTAGTATTACTCCACGAGTCACCGTAGTATTACTCCACGAGTCACCATAGTATTACTCTACGAGTCACCGTAGTATTACTCTACGAGTCACCGTAGTATTACTCCACGAGTCACCGTAGTATTACTCCACGAGTCACCGTAGTATTACTCCACGAGTCACCCTAGTATTGCTCCACGAGTCTAGGTAGTATTACTCCTCGAGTCACCGTAGTATTACTCCACGAGTCACCCTAGTATTGCTCCACGAGTCTAGGTAGTATTACTCCACGAGTCTAGGTAGTATTACTCCTCGAGTCACCGTAGTATTACTCCACAAGTCACCGTTCTAGTCATAGTATTACTCCAGTCGATCACCGTAGTAGTACTCCAGTACCGTAGTATTACTCCACGAGTCTCCAGGTAGTATTACTCCCCACGAGTCACCGTAGTATTACTCTACAAGTAACGACTCCACGAGTCACCCTAGTATTGCTCCACATGTCGCAAGTATTACTAGGTAGTATTACTCTACGAGTCACCGTAGTATTACTCCACGAGTCACCGTAGTATTACTCCACGAGTCTAGGTAGTATTACTCCACGAGTCACCGTAGTATTACTCCACGAGTCCACCGTAGTATTACTCCACAAGTCACCGTAGTATTACTCCACGAGTCACCGTAGTATTACTCTACGAGTCGCCATAGTATTACTCCACGAGTCACTGTAGTATTACTCTACGAGTCACCGTAGTATTACTCCACGAGTCACTGTAGTATTACTCTACGAGTCACCGTAGTATTACTCCACGAGTCACCGTAGTATTGCTCCACGAGTCACCGTAGTATTACTCCACAAGTCACCGTAGTATTACTCCACGAGTCACCGTAGTATTACTCCACGAGTCACCGTAGTATTACTCCACGAGTCACCGTAGTATTACTCTACAAGTAACCGTAGTATTACTCCACGAGTCACCGTAGTATTACTCCACAAGTCAACATAGTATTACTCCACGAGTCACTGTAGTATTACTCCACGAGTCAACGTAGCATTACTTAACAGACAAAACTGTCATATTTGACAATATAATAAATAGACAACAATCCTCTCGACCCACAACTTAACACACACTCCAGATGTAACCGTTAATCCTGTGGACCTGCTGTTGTGTCTGCAGCAGGTCTCCTGTGAGGTGAAGAGGTTCTGCTCACGCCGCCCTCTGGCTGCCATCAACAGCTGTTTGAATATTTATGTCTTCTCCGGCTCAAGGTCGCCATCAAACCTCCTCTCTTACGTTCATGACACACAAACACTTGTGTCGAGTCAAGCTACTGCTCACCTGCTGCCAGGAACAGATTTGTTTGATAGCATTTTATCTAAAAGTCATCATCGTTTCCAAAAGTGCTTCACACTGTGTCACCGTATGTTTGTCTCGGTCCAGCAGCTCCGTGAGCGTCGACATGTGTCGCTCTGTCTCTGCCCTTCAAATCCTTGTCTCCACTAATTCATCCTCACGGCTCGTATTAGCCTTCAGTCCACGTCTGGTCCTCCGACCCTCACACCTCAGAGGCGCTGGATCTGAGAAGTGCTTTCATCTCGTCTGTCTGTGTGACCCTGTGGTCGTTCTGCTGGACGACTAGAATACAAGTATCTGTGGCATTATATATATATATGTGTATATTTATTTAAATATATATAATATTTGGGGTGTGAGAAAATATCGGTATTAAAATACGCTATTCAAGTTTAGTATTACTCCACGAGTCACCGCGGTATTACTCTACGAGTCATCATAGTTTTTACTCCTTGAGTCGCCGTAGTATTACTCTACGAGTCACCGTAGTATTACGGAATATGAATAATGAATAATATCCGACGTATAAATAAATGTGTATATATATATATATATATATATATATATATATATATATATATGTAATATTGTCCAGTACTTGACTCTGGTGTTGTGATAATTTAGTAACAAGTATATATGTGTAGTATTGTCCAGTACTTGATTCTGGTGTTGTGATAGTGTAGTAACAAGTATATATGTGTAGTATTGTCCAGTACTTGACTCTGGTGTTGTGATAGTGTAGTAACAAGTATATATGTGTAGTATTGTCCAGTACTTGACTCTGGTGTTGTGATAGTGTAGTAACAAGTATATATGTGTAGTATTGTCCAGTACTTGATTCTGGTGTTGTGATAGTGTAGTAACAAGTATATATGTGTAGTATTGTCCAGTACTTGATTCTGGTGTTGTGATAGTGTAGTAACAAGTATATATGTGTAGTATTGTCCAGTACTTGACTCTGGTGTTGTGATAGTTTAGTAACAAGTATATATGTGTAGTATTGTCCAGTACTTGACTCTGGTGTTGTGATAGTGTAGTAACAAGTATATATGTGTAGTATTGTCCAGTACTTGACTCTGGTGTTGTGATAGTGTAGTAACAAGTATATATGTGTAGTATTGTCCAGTACTTGACTCTGGTGTTGTGATAGTGTAGTAACAAGTATATATGTGTAGTATTGTCCAGTACTTGACTCTGGTGTTGTGATAGTGTAGTAACAAGTATATATGTGTAGTATTGTCCAGTACTTGACTCTGGTGTTGTGATAGTGTAGTAACAAGTATATATGTGTAGTATTGTCCAGTACTTGACTCTGGTGTTGTGATAGTGTAGTAACAAGTATATATGTGTAGTATTGTCCAGTACTCTGACTCTGGTGTTGTGATAGTGTAGTAACAAGTATATATGTGTAGTATTGTCCAGTACTTGACTCTGGTGTTGTGATAGTGTAGTAACAAGTATATATGTGTAGTATTGTCCAGTACTCTGACTCTGGTGTTGTGATAGTGTAGTAACAAGTATATATGTGTAGTATTGTCCAGTACTTGACTCTGGTGTTGTGATAGTGTAGTAACAAGTATATATGTGTAGTATTGTCCAGTACTTGACTCTGGTGTTGTGATAATGTAGTAACAAGGATACATTATATATATATATAAAACTTGTGTTGTCATTATGAAGACGTGAAGTGTGTACACATGTGTGTCTTCTGACTCGTTGTCCTGCAGCGGCCTTGATTCGAGGCAACAGGAACAACTGCACTCAGTTCTCAAATAACCTGGACTGGCTGGTGAACAAGCTGGAGCGGCTGGAGTCTTCTTCAGGTGAGATGATCGATAAGACCTTCACGTCTCCGCAGATGAAGCCGCTCGCTCTCCGGGCTCTGCTTAATTCATGGATCTGCGGCTGCACAGGCATCCTGGAGGTTCTTCACTGCATTCTGATCGAGAGCCCAGAGGCCCTGAACATCATCCAGAGAGGACACATCAAGTCCATCATATCTCTGCTCTACAAGCACGGGCGGAACCACAAGGTACAGAACGCTCCGGCGGCGGGACGTCCACGTGATTATGCATGAAGACGTACAAGTGTGTGTGTGTGTGTGTGTGTGTGTGTGTGTGTGTGTCCACACCTCACCCTCACCCTCCGTCTTCAGATCCTGGACGTTCTCTGCTCGCTCTGTGTGTGTAATGGCGTCGCCGTGAGAACCAATCAGAACCTCATCTGTGATCACCTGCTGCCCAGGAGGGATCTGCTGCTCCAGACGCAGCTGGTCAACGACGTCCAGAGGTGAGAGAGAACCTCCACGTCTTGACCGTGACCTTCAACATGAGCCTTGACCTCTTGACCTGTAGTTAAATGACCAACACCTCCTCAGCAGTGTGACCTCTGTCCTCAAGCATGAGACCGAACATCTTCCTGGGCGTGAGCGACGGCTCGGCCCAGTACAGGAAGTGGTACTACGAGCTGATGATCGACCAGGTGGACCACTTCGTGACCAGCGAGCCCTCGCACCTGCGGGTGGGCTGGGCCAACACCAAAGGCTACGCCCCCTACCCCGGCGGAGGGGAGGGCTGGGGAGGGAACGGAGTCGGAGACGACTTGTACTCGTTTGGGTTCGACGGACTCCACCTGTGGTCAGGTGAGTGTCGGAGGAAGATGATGTTGTTTTTAACCCTTGTGTTGTCTCGGGGTCAAAGGTCAGTGACCTCCCTGGCTTCCATAAATACATACATAATAATAATATATTATTATTATTTCTGTATCTACTTGTGGAGGTTGTTGACCTTGACCCAGAGACAACACAAGGGATACCACAAACCCATTCGTTTTTGGGGCACCGGTTAATCTTGACCCAGAGATATAATAATGTATAATAATAATAATAATAATAAAATAACTGAATTTAATAGTTTTGATATTGAAAGGTTACTTGTGTTTCCTTTTTATATGAATGATTTAATACATTTTAATATTTACTTAATGATTTTTTCTTTACACACAGAGTTTGATCATTTAATGAAATGACCATTAATGGCATTACATTCTTTTTTTTAATCTTATTTTGAAAGTTTTTTGGATACTAATTTAAGTATATATTAAGTCCTAAATTTTTAATATAATGTTCAAAATTGGGATAATAATAGACAAAACTAAGACAGAATCTCAGCTAATGTTGTTCTACGTCGTCACATGATCGTGTTCGTGTTCAATGATTGGCTGAATCTTCAACCAAGTAACTCTTTTAGTAATGTCTGCTATTATGCCAATCATTTATATTGAATTTAAAATACTGCGACATTATTGAATTAATAAACAAGAACATATTGAATAAAGATTTTAAAATAATTATAATAATAACATTTAATATCAATTTAAATCAATATTCGGATTTCTTTGTTGTATTTTCATAGAAATAAGACATTAAAAATAATTCAAAGCCTATTTTTAAAAAGACTTTTCCAGACTCCACGCGTCGTGTACTAATGTCATTTACCGGATCACTCCACAGGTCGGATTCCTCGGGCCGTGGCGTCGCTGAATCAGCACATCCTGACCTCGGAGGACGTGGTGAGCTGCTGCCTGGACCTCAGCGCTCCCAGCATCTCCTTCAGGATCAACGGGCAGCCGGTGCAGGGAATGTTCGAGAACTTCAACACCGACGGACTTTTCTTCCCCGTGGTGAGCTTCTCGGCGGGAGTCAGGTGAGGCAGATCCGTGTTCGTGCACAGATTCAAAATATCCCAGTCCGTCGCTCGTTCTTTCCGACCCGATGGTTCCGTCTGATGGTGCTCGCCTCGCTGGCCGCCGGGTCCTGACGTCACATCGGTCCTGACCCCCAGAACCACTTTGTCATTCTAAAAAGTGCAGATCCTTCTGACCCAGTGAACAGCCGGAGCAGCGAGTCCTACAGAGGGACACATTTAAACTCCTCAATAATTGAGGACCTCATCCAGACAGAACTGCGTCACACACACACACACACACACACACACACACACTACTACTTAGTGTCTATTTTCAGCAGCCTCCAGAGAAGCTCTACTACGAAGGTCCGTGACGCGGTTTCGTCGTCACGGCTGTGGAGCTCTGGTTGCCTGGAGGAAGATCAGAAGCAGCAGATGTTTGATGTCTTGAATCTTGACTCGTTGGCAGAAATTAACTTGGAATCATTTCTACATCATCACGTGATAAGATGTCACCAGAGCTTCATCACTTTCATCATGATTTCATGGAAATTCTCTCACAGAATGATATGTTTACTCAACATTATCATCCAAAAATATGTAAAGTTACTCCTCATGTGTTTCCACCAGACTCTGTCATAGATTCATTGACAAAGGTTCATTAAGTCCAGCCTGGTCATTACTTTTTTGAGTAATCTTTTGATTGTCTAAGCGCTTTGTGACCCTGGTCTCGAAAAGTGCTATATAAATAAATATTACTTTCTTCCTTACTTTACTTGTAGAACTTTTTCAAGTTCGGAAAATGAACCTCATTGTTCTTGTGGTGAACTGGGTAAATACTAGAGCTGCATGCTATTAGAAATAAGTGCAAAATTCGATAATGGTCTCTTGAATTGCGATATTGATATTATCGCATTCTTTTTTTCTTTCACCTAAAAATGCAGCCACGTGCAGGAGCGAGTACTGTAGTCCCAGGGGTTTAGAGAAGGAAAACAACGTGATATTTCCCTTTCCTTTATTTCCGCGCTTCGGTGCCGACATTATCGGAGAAAAATATCACTCGTAACGTTTCGCGGGACTTGCATCGGTTTAGTAAATACTGAGGCGCACAGTTCACAGACGGACGGAGACGTAAACAACAACGAGACATAGAAGTACAAATTGACAACTTTACAGAACGTGACACTGATTGGTCGAAGTGTGTATTTAAGAAATGATTGATTTATACAATAAAAAGTTTTAAATGATCACATGTATTCAATATGCATATCACACGTGCGATATCGCAATATCCATATTTTTTTTGATAAATCGTGCAGCCCTAGTAAATACCAAATACACAAAGTTTAAGGTAAGGTAAGGTAAGGTAAAACTTTATTGAAATTGTTTTTTCCAACAGCCAGCAATTTTCCATAAACAATACAAAATAATAAATAAAAATAAAATAAGAAGAAGAACATAAATAAAGAGGAAGAACAAGATGACACAATCTAAGTCTAAAGATAAAGATAAAGAACAAAGGTCAAAGAAAAACAACAAAGACAAAGGATACAAAGACTAACATAGAACATCCAGATACTTTCACTCCACTCCTGCCCCTGAACTCACAATTGTACAATTTAATAGCCCGAGGAATGAATGAGTCCCTGAGTCTATTAGTGTTGCAAACTTAGTGTTTATGCTAACATTGTGTTTTAATTAATAACTTTTTCTCAATTTCCATCAAAACAATTACAGAATTTAAGCAATAAAATGAAAAAAATACTCCCTCTTGTTCTTGACATTTATTCCAGACATCCGGTATATTTCAAAATGATACAATTCTTCAGGTGTTTTAAATGATCATTAGCCCCTTGTTTATATATTTCACAATAAGATGATTGTTGTTGATGTTTTTGTCCACATTTCTGTTGATATTTCCTGTTGAAAATCTTTATTCTACGGATATTAAATATGAAATTATTCCTCGTTTAAATGGATCTTTATCTCATATTTCTTCTTATATGGACATCGCACATCTAGAGATATACTTTTATTGCTTTCGAAATCAATCTTTAAATGATCTTTCCTGCTCTGTAACTAAAAGAAACTCAGTTCTCCCTCGTTTCATGGCATCTTCGCTCCTCATCTTCTCTTCAGGGTTCGGTTCTTGTTGGGGGGTCGTCACGGCGACTTCAAGTTTCTCCCTCCGTCGAGCTACGCTCCGTGTTACGAGGCCCTCCTGCCGAAGGAGAAGATGCGCGTGGAGGCGGTGAAGGAGTACAAGAGGGACGTGGAAGGAGTGCGAGATCTTCTGGGCACCACCCTCATCTCCTCGCACGCCTTGTTCCTCCCCACACCTGTGGAGACCAGCCAGGTGAGCCAGAAGATCCCAGTGTGAACGGATGAATGAACTCACGTGTCTCAGGTCGTCATGCCGACCTACCTGGAGAAGGTTCGGGACAAACTGGCCGAGAACATCCACGAGCTGTGGGGCATGAACAAGATAGAGTTGGGATGGTCGTACGGCAAGGTGAGCGACCTCTGGGTCTGGAGCCTCCTCCTCATGACATGCTGATGAAACGATCGCACTTTCTAATATCAATTTGAGTTTTGACGATTGAAGGATTGAACCATTGCCAAAGTCATCTTGCTTTCTCTCTTATAATTTGCGGTTCACACACAACAGAGGGTAAGTGACAGAACGATCCACTCAACGCTGCTCATGCTCGTGTAGACTTGAGAAGATCCATCGTGTTCTCGTGGGTCTTGAACCTCTTTTGTTTCGCTGCGGGCAGACAGGAGGTTTTATTCAGCAATGAATCAAAGTATCTTCATATCAATGTTAAAATAAAGATGAACTGAGGTTTAACTTTATGATAACAAACAATTGTTTTATCTGTTAATCATTCTATCATTTATTATTCCTAACTATTTAGTAGGAGAGTCCCCTCACCCGGAGTAGCTGGGACAGGCTTCAACCCTCGACCTCAACAAGGGGTTCAGCAGTATGAAGTGAATAAATCAATGATATAATATAAAGTGTATGTTAGTAGTAGTGAAATACATATGGACAACAACATAATGATACATTTGTGAATACAATACAACTTCTTTAGACGTGTAAGTCTATCTATAAATCTGGTTTTATTGCTCAAACGTTCATAAAATGTCTTGTCTTGCCCTCAAAGAAATATCAGAATGAAACAGCTTCTGTGTCTATAATACAAACTTCATAATAAGATGAAACTACTTTTCTGCTCGACAACACGTGGGATAAGAAAAGTAGGCGTCTGTGTTTATTGGTCTCCAAACATCTTCCTATAAGATGCACTTGTACTATTGACAGAGGAGCTGATGGTGTTCGTCGCCGCATCACATGTTTTCTTGGTGAACATCAAGCTTCTCCCCGTGCAGCTCCGCCAAAGGGATTATTGGGCATCAAGCTCAGCCTCCTGAGAGGAATTACATCTTTCACTTGGTATTCTGGCCGCACACCTCCTTATCTGCCCCCAAGAAAACATGCTCCATTGTTCCTCTCATAAGTCACGGAAACACATCCCAGCTCCTCGCCGGCTGCTAGTTAGAAAAAACGCTGCATCAACATTCGACTCGCCGTCGTTTTCTAGTCGATTTCCTCGGTTTCCAGACTCGACGTGTTCATGACGACGTCGTCCTTTTGTCCAGATCCGAGAAGATAACAAGCGGCAGCATCCGTGTCTGGTGGACTTTTCAAAGCTGCCGGACACCGAGAAGAACTACAACCTTCAGATGTCGACGGAGACTTTGAAGTGAGTGCAGCTGTTCAGGGATGTGGTTTTATTCAGTGGATGGATGAGATGAAGGAGATGAAGGAGGTCTGAGGACCACAGGACAACAGCATCTTCATCTTCATCAAATCAAAACAACTTTCTCAATTAAAAAAAACAAACATTTGTTTATCTTGTGTAATAAAAGGCTTTACAACTTTCTTAACTTAAATAAAGACAAACACTTTTTCAATTAAAAAAACGAACATTTGTTTATCTTGAATAATAAAAGGCTTTACAACT
This sequence comes from Callionymus lyra, assembly GCA_016630915.1. Taxonomy (NCBI): domain Eukaryota; kingdom Metazoa; phylum Chordata; class Actinopteri; order Syngnathiformes; family Callionymidae; genus Callionymus; species Callionymus lyra. The sequence goes on from JACEEU010000020.1 coordinate 19,458,390, forward strand.
TTCTTAACTTAAATAAAGACAAAAACTTTTTCAATTAAAACAAACTAACATTTGTTTATCTTGAATAATAAAAGGCTTTACAACTTTCTTAACTTAAATAAAGACAAACACTTTTTCAATTAAAACAAACTAACATTTGTTTATCTTGAATAATAAAAGGCTTTACAACTTTCTTAACTTAAATAAAGACAAACACTTTTTCAATTAAAACAAACTAACATTTGTTTATCTTGAATAATAAAAGGCTTTACAACTTTCTTAACTTAAATAAAGACAAAAACTTTTTCAATTAAAACAAACTAACATTTGTTTATCTTGAATAATAAAAGGCTTTACAACTTTCTTAACTTAAATAAAGACAAAAACTTTTTCAATTAAAACAAACTAACATTTGTTTATCTTGAATAATAAAAGGCTTTACAACTTTCTTAACTTAAATAAAGACAAAAACTTTTTCAATTAAAAAAACAATAACATTTGTTTTATCTTGAATAATAAAAGGCTTTACAACTTTCTTAACTTAAATAAAGACAAAAACTTTTTCAATTAAAACAAACTAACATTTGTTTATCTTGAATAATAAAAGGCTTTACAACTTTCTTAACTTAAATAAAGACAAAAACTTTTTCAATTAAAACAAACTAACATTTGTTTATCTTGAATAATAAAAGGCTTTACAACTTTCTTAACTTAAATAAAGACAAAAACTTTTTCAATTAAAACAAACTAACATTTGTTTATCTTGAATAATAAAAGGCTTTACAACTTTCTTAACTTAAATAAAGACAAAACTTTTTCAATTAAAACAAACTAACATTTGTTTATCTTGAATAATAAAAGGCTTTACAACTTTCTTAACTTAAATAAAGACAAAAACTTTTTCAATTAAAACAAACTAACATTTGTTTATCTTGAATAATAAAAGGCTTTACAACTTTCTTAACTTAAATAAAGACAAAAACTTTTCAATTAAAACAAACTAACATTTGTTTATCTTGAATAATAAAAGGCTTTACAACTTTCTTAACTTAAATAAAGACAAACACTTTTTCAATTAAAACAAACTAACATTTGTTTATCTTGAATAATAAAAGGCTTTACAACTTTCTTAACTTAAATAAAGACAAAAACTTTTCAATTAAAACAAACTAACATTTGTTTATCTTGAATAATAAAAGGCTTTACAACTTTCTTAACTTAAATAAAGACAAAAACTTTTTCAATTAAAACAAACTAACATTTGTTTATCTTGAATAATAAAAGGCTTTACAACTTTCTTAACTTAAATAAAGACAAAAACTTTTTCAATTAAAACAAACTAACATTTGTTTATCTTGAATAATAAAAGGCTTTACAACTTTCTTAACTTAAATAAAGACAAAAACTTTTTCAATTAAAACAAACTAACATTTGTTTATCTTGAATAATAAAAAGGCTTTACAACTTTCTTAACTTAAATAAAGACAAAAACTTTTCAATTAAAACAAACTAACATTTGTTTATCTTGAATAATAAAAGGCTTTACAACTTTCTTAACTTAAATAAAGACAAAAACTTTTTCAATTAAAACAAACTAACATTTGTTTATCTTGAATAATAAAAGGCTTTACAACTTTCTTAACTTAAATAAAGACAAACACTTTTTCAATTAAAACAAACTAACATTTGTTTATCTTGAATAATAAAAGGCTTTACAACTTAATAAAATTTCTTAACTTAAATAAAGACAAACACTTTTTCAATTAAAACAAACTAACATTTGTTTATCTTGAATAATAAAAGGCTTTACAACTTTCTTAACTTAAATAAAGACAAAAACTTTTTCAATTAAAACAAACTAACATTTGTTTATCTTGAATAATAAAAGGCTTTACAACTTTCTTAACTTAAATAAAGACAAAAACTTTTTCAATTAAAACAAACTAACATTTGTTTATCTTGAATAATAAAACAGCTTTCTTTAATAACAATTTAAATAAAGACAAAAACTTTTCAATTAAAACAAACTAACATTTGTTTATCTTGAATAATAAAAGGCTTTACAACTTTCTTAACTTAAATAAAGACAAAAACTTTTTTCAATTAAAACAAACTAACATTTGTTTATCTTGAATAATAAAAGGCTTTACAACTTTCTTAACTTAAATAAAGACAAAAACTTTTTTCAATTAAAACAAACTAACATTTGTTTATCTTGAATAATAAAAGGCTTTACAACTTTCTTAACTTAAATAAAGACAAAAACTTTTTCAATTAAAACAAACTAACATTTGTTTATCTTGAATAATAAAAAGCTTTACAACTTTCTTAACTTAAATAAAGACAAAAACTTTTTCAATTAAAACAAACTAACATTTGTTTATCTTGAATAATAAAAGGCTTTACAACTTTCTTAACTTAAATAAAGACAAAAACTTTTAATATTTAATAAACAAACTAACATTTGTTTATCTTGAATAATAAAAGGCTTTACAACTTTCTTAACTTAAATAAAGACAAAAACTTTTTTCAATTAAAACAAACTAACATTTGTTTATCTTGAATAATAAAAAGCTTTACAACTTTCTTAACTTAAATAAAGACAAAAACTTTTTCAATTAAAACAAACTAACATTTGTTTATCTTGAATAATAAAAAGCTTTACAACTTTCTTAACTTAAATAAAGACAAACACTTTTTTCAATTAAAACAAACTAACATTTGTTTATCTTGAATAATAAAAAGCTTTACAACTTTCTTAACTTAAATAAAGACAAAAACTTTTTCATTTAAAACAAACTAACATTTGTTTATCTTGAATAATAAAAAGCTTTACAACTTTCTTAACTTAAATAAAGACAAAAACTTTTTCAATTAAAACAAACTAACATTTGTTTATCTTGAATAATAAAAAGCTTTACAACTTTCTTAACTTAAATAAAGACAAAAACTTTTTCAATTAAAAAAAACAAACATTTGTTTATCTTGTGTAATAAAAGGCTTTACAACTTTCTTAACTTAAATAAAGACAAAAACTTTTTCAATTAAAACAAACTAAAAAACTAACATTTGTTTATCTTGAATAATAAAAGGCTTTACAACTTTCTTAACTTAAATAAAGACAAAAACTTTTTCAATTAAAACAAACTAACATTTGTTTATCTTGAATAATAAAAGGCTTTACAACTTTCTTAACTTAAATAAAGACAAAACCTTTTTAACTTAAAAAAAAAGGCTCTTAACTTTTTTCACTTCAATAAAAACAAAGACCAGCATCTTTTTCTACCTTAAACAAAAAAAACTTTCTTCAATTCAAAGTTTTTGAATTCATAAATAAGGCTCAAACTTTTTTCACTCAAAACTTTAATAAAAAAAGACCCTTTTTTCACTTGTTTTGTTTGAAAAAATATTGTTTTGATTGAAAATATTCATTTATTTTAACTGAAGTTTAACTGAACTTGAATAAAGAAACTTATTTTTTTATTTAAAAAATGCTTTGTGATCATTGATTTAACTGAACATTGACGACGTCTTCATATTGAATAATAAAGTAACATTCTCAACACAAAATGAACTACATGCATCATTAAATCAAATGATAAAAATACAAAAAGTCTGTATTAGCCCTCAAAATAAAAATAGAAGTCTTTATCTAAACGTCAATAAATGTCCGAAGCCGTATAAATTGTACAATATTAAGATATTTCATCTCTGTCTGGCTCTGAGAAAAGCTGCTCGCAGAGATTCTGCTGAAACTCAAAACTGGGAAATGTAATATAAATAAATTTCCATAAATTCAGTGAAGCTTTTAAGTGGAGCGACGTCCACGTCTGCCGCGCTCAGACCTCGGCGAGACTTTTCTTGCTCCTCCTGCGAGCACTTAGCTGTATTTGTGCGACATTAAGGGTTATTATGATTGATCGGGCGACTGGCACATCAGGCTGATGGCTTTCTGACTCACTTCGAACTCATAGACTGTCAGCCTCGCCTCACCGAGCTGTGAAGAGAAATGGCAACACTTCTCAAGTTTACTCCTCCGGGTACATGTGCCGCCAGTGTCAGAGATCTCAGGGGTTTGGAAGCACATTTAAAAACAACGCTTTTAACTTTTTTGTTAAAACTGTAGCAAATATTGTTCTTGTCCAGACGTCAGTTCAACAGGAGCTCATTGTATATCAGTGAGAACGAATCAATCAAATGAAATCACACAACACTGTAAAAGGTGTTAAGGATAGTTTAGGTAAGTGCGAAATTATAGTAGTATTTGTAGGGGCTGGAGTCTATCCCAGCTACTCGGGGTGAGGGAGGGGGGACACCCTGAACAGGTCACAGTTTGTCTGAGTACACACATAAACACACAACCATCCACACACTTCTTGACAAAAAAATGTCAGGTATTCAATCAACCTCCTTACATTTTATGATTGTTGGAGGAAACCTGAGTACCTGGAGTAAACCTGAGTACCTGGAGTAAACCTGAGTACCTGGAGTAAACCTGAGTACCTGGAGTAAACCTGAGTACCTGGAGTAAACCTGAGTACCTGGAGTAAACCTGAGTACCCGGAGTAAACCCTCAAAAACACACCAAAAGTGTAGCTCAATCAAACCAGCAGCCTTTCTGCTGTGAGGCGCATGATGGGTTATTAGCTTGTCTTCTTAAAGGCTAGAGTGAAATACAAAAAATACACATATTTTTCATGATCAGAAGAAAAATTAATGACATTCTGTAACAATAAAGTTTTATTTATGTTTCTTAACTAACTAAATGCTGCATAATTCATGTATTTATTTCTACTCTTGTACAATGTCTTCTATGATGACTATCTTCTTAATATTCTTCTTAATAATATTAATATATAATATATTAATATATTTTTTGTTTATATGTCTATTAGTTGATTATTTAAGTTTGTTGATTATTTATTTCATTTTGTTGGTTATTTTTTTTATTGTATGTCTTAATTAATGTCTGTTTAAGTCTTTAACTGTTTAGTCTTTCATTGTTTCAAGTGTTTAATGTCTTTAATGTTTTGCCTCGTGGCTCAGAGACGACGATTTAATTCATGCTGTGTGTCTCAACACATGTATATTTGACAATAAAAGAACTTCTTGTCCCTGCAGGACTCTCTTGGCTCTGGGGTGTCGTGTCGTCCACGTCCATCCAAACGCAGAAGACTCCCTCAAGAAGATCAAACTTCCCAAGAAGTAATAACGGTTTTATCAAACGTGATCTTGAGCGCCACAGTGTGACCGAACTAAAGCTCTTTCTTCAGCTACATGATGTCGAACGGCTACAAGCCGACCCCCCTGGATCTGTCCGACATCAAACTGACTCCAGGTCAGGAGCTGCTGGTGGACAAACTGGCAGAGAACGCTCACAACGTCTGGGCCAAAGACCGGATCAAGCAGGGCTGGACGTACGGCCTTCAGCAGGTCAATATAATACAAATATTTTATTATTATTATTATTATTATTATCATTGAAGTTAATTACTATATTCAAAGGTTGAATTTGTTTTTTTGTAATAATTGAATACAAAAACATGAATATTTTCAATATAATTCCAAGTTTTTTCACACATAGAGTTCGATATATTCTAATTTAATACATTTAAAAAATACATTTCAAGTGTAATGTGATGCTGGATCTGGATACTTGATCATGTGATCATCTCTGTGTCACATGATGCGCTGAAAGTCCGATGATTTCGATCGGTTGGTATTTTCTTGTGGCACGATTATACAAACATGTTTACATTGAATTTAAAGGTGACAAGATTAAAAATGCTTAATTTAGAAAATGATTTGATGGATTGGAATTAAAGCAATTGGAATAAAAAAAACAAATGATGAGTAAAAACACATACATTTTGAGGGTTTTCTGAATTTTCAATTAGTTAATTAAGAATCCAAGCTTTCAATAGACCAATAATTGAATTAAAATGTTTAAAAATAATAATTTAGAAATGTTAGATTCAATATCCTGGTGACACTGATTTACTTCCATATATAAACTACAGTGAAAACATCATTAATGTCGCCATTAAAAACATCTGAGTTGAAGGTCAGGTCTGGTTCAAACATCTGGTTTTCCTGCAGGATCTGAAGAGTAAACGCAACCCCCGCCTGGTTCCATATTCCCTCCTGGACGAGCGAACCAAGAAGTCCAACCGCGACAGCCTCAGAGAAGCCATCCGCACTCTGATCGGCTACGGATACAACATCGAACCGTCCGACCAGGAAGGCGGTGAGTCGCCTGTGGCGCCGATCTCTGGAGTGTGTCTGCGTCTGTGCTGAGACCCGCTCTGTATGCCCTCGCACCAGGTCAAGTGGTCGAGCGGCTCAGCATCGATAAGATCCGCTTCTTCAGGGTGGAGAGAACGTACGCCGTGAAGACGGGAAAATGGTACTTTGAGTTTGAGGCGGTGACGGGCGGAGACATGCGGGTGGGTTGGGCCCGACCCGGGTGCAAGCCGGACGTGGAGCTGGGCACGGACCAGCTGGCCTTCGTCTTCGACGGATACAGGGTGAGTCGGAACTGCAACGTCCAGCGAAGTAGCTCGTTATTAGCTTGTTATTAGCTCGTTATTAGCTTGTTATTAGCTTGTTAGGATGATGGAAGATCTTCTTACTCGCTTCAATCAATCAATCAATAAATCATTTAATCAAAAAGTGTTCCAAACTAATCAAAAGTTGCTTGAATAAAATGAAAAAGTAATAAAAATCAGGAAAAAGTAGCTTCAATAATAAGAACAAGTTCAATCAAAAGAATTGTTTGATGGTAAAATTTAGTTGGAAAATATTGTTTTAATCCTTCTATTCATTCATTCATTTCAACCGCTTTATCTCTTATGGGGGTCGCGGGGAGACTGGAGTCTGTCCCAGTATCATAGGGCGAGAGGCAGGGGACACCCTGGACAGGACGTCTGTCTCAGGACACACAAACACAGACAACCATTCACACACACACTCATACCTACGGACAATTTCCCCAAAGTTCTCAATCAACCTCTGTGTGTTTCTGGACTGTGGGAGGAAACCGGAGTGTCGGGAGAAAACATACACACTCATTTAATCCTTTTATTTAAAACGCATTTTCTATTGAAACTATTTTCGTTAATAAAAGCAGCTTTTCTTACATTGAAATAGTTTTTTTCTATTCAAGCAATTCTATGGTTGAATAATTAAGATGAAATTAAACAGTTAAATTTTAAAACACTACTTTTCGTTCAATTTAAGTATGTTATTGATTTGCTGTTAAATATAAATGATCATGTTTAGTTTGAAATGTAATAAATGTTGAGTTTATTTTTTTTTTTAAATTTTTAATCAATAATGGTGGAAATTTGATCATTTTAGAGACGTTTTGAAATTTCAACTCAACTTGTTAAAAGAATTATCTTTAAAATGATGATGTATTTTTCTAATTGATGGTGTCTGGTCTCTTCATGGCAGGGTCACTGTCTGAACACGGGGGGCCGGTTGTTCGGGCGCTGCTGGCATGCCGGAGACGTGGTCGGCTGCATGATCAACATGGAGGACAAGTCCATGATCTTCACGCTGAACGGAGAGATCCTCATCACCTCGAAGGGATCCGAGCTGTGCTTCACGGACTTTGAAACTGAGGACGGTGAGAAGACATCTGTGTCGTGTCGGCCTCACCAGAGGAAGAAGGAGAGCTCGGCTTCTACTGTGTCGAGTGTTGATTTGTCTGCGCTCTCTGGTCTGCAGGCTTCATCCCGGTGTGTAGTCTCGGCCTCGCTCAGATCGGACGCATGAATCTGGGCAAGGATGCGAACAGCTTCAAGTTCTACACCATGTGTGGCCTCCAGGAAGGGTTCGAGCCGTTCGCCGTCAACATGAACCGAGAGATCACCATGTGGTTCAGCAAACGTCTGCCAACGTTTGTCAACGTGCCCAAGGACCACAACCACATCACCGTGAGACCCGGCAGAACCTCCCTCCGCCTCCCCGGGACCCCCGTGACTCCTCTCGCTCCTCAGGTCGCCAGGATGGACGGCACCGTGGACGGACCTCCGTGTCTCAAAGTCACTCACAAGACGTTCGGGAGTCAGAACAGCAACGCGGACACGGTGTTCTGCCGCCTCAGCATGCCGGTGGAGTTCCACTCCGTCTTCAGGTCCGTGGCTCCGGTGCTGGACATGAACGGAGTCCACGACGAGGAGTCTCTCAAGGTCAAGCACAGGTGAGGAGGAGCAGAAGGACGGCGTCACAGTCGTCTGACGTGTCTGTGGACAGGTATCCTCTGAGGTCGGTGAGACACAGCGATGACAGCCGACGGGTCGATTACAGCAGCATCACGACGGTAAATCTTCTCTCTGAAGCCTGGTCTGTGTCTGGATGTCAGTGGAGAAGATAGAATCTTCAAGTGTAACAATTCAAACACAATCTTGAATCATTTCCTGACATCATTGAATTCAATCATCTATATATTGAAATGGTAAATTTGTTTTTTATTGAATCATTTAAATTTTCAAAATTATTTGATTTTTTACACTCAAGTTTGATTTTCTTATATATATATATATATATATATATATTTTTTCACGATACAGTATCAATATTTAACAGCCCTGTATCGATTTCTTTTAACTTATATATATATATATATTTTTCACGATACAGTATCAATATTTAACAGCCCTGTATCGATTTCTTTTAACTTATATATATATATATTTTTTTCACGATACAGTATAAATATTTAACAGCCCTGTATCGATTTCTTTTAACTTATATATATATATATATTTTTTTCACGATACAGTATCAATATTTAACAGCCCTGTATCGATTTCTTTTAACTTATATATATATATATTTTTTTTCACGATACAGTATCAATATTTAACAGCCCTGTACCGATTTCTTTTAACTTATATATATATATATTTTTTTCACGATACAGTATCAATATTTAACAGCCCTGTATCGATTTCTTTTAACTTATATATATATATATTTTTTTCACGATACAGTATAAATATTTAACAGCCCTGTATCGATTTCTTTTAACTTATATATATATATATATTTTTCACGATACTATTCAAATAATTTGATTTTTTAAAAATCTCTAAATTCAATATGATTTAATTCATAGCCTTTACTTCTGTGTTGTAAAATATTTCAATTTAATCATGTTTTAGATTAATTAGGTTTAATTCGTTTTTTTTAAACAATTGAATTATAAACGTATTCAAAAATTAATTAATTGGTTTTAACAAATATAGTTAGAAATATATAAATTCTAATTCCAAAAATAAACGTAATAAACTTTCATAACTTGATCGAGAGCCTCTACGTCGTCACATGATCGTCTGTCTGTCGCATGATTGGCTAAAAGTTTGATCAAGTATTGTCTGGTGTCACCATTTTACCATCATTTTTATATTGCATTTAAAAGTTTTATAAATAAAAATGTATTTTAGAAAATGTTTTTTTGAATTAGAATGTCAAACTATATGTGTAAAAAACAAACAAAAAACTCTAAAATATTAATTATTAATATTAAACTACCGAACAACAGGTTCAAGCTTACAAAACCGTTGAATTAAATGATTCCAAACATAATAATACATAAAATCAATAAAAATCAATAATACAACCTTCTGACGCCACTGACGTACACACTGGTGTCGCTGCAGTACCACTACTCTGTGAGGGTCTTTGCCGGCCAGGACCCCGCAGGAGTCTGGGTGGGCTGGGTCACCCCCGACTATCATTACTACAGCAACAACTTCAACCTCGGCAAGAACCGAAGCGTGACCGTGACCCTGGGCGACGAGCGCGGGCGAGTCCACGAGAGGTGAAGCACCGAGCCTGTTGTGAGTCTTTCCCGAGTCTGACTGTGTGGTTCCCAGCGTGAGGAGGAGCAACTGCTACATGGTGTGGGGGGCCGAGGTGAGCGGCGCCGCCCACGGCTCCGGCCGCAGCAACGTGGACCTGGAGGTGGGCTGCCTGATCGACCTCGCCACCGGCCTGCTGACCTTCACCATCAACGGCAGAGAAATATCCACATCATATCAGGCGAGTTCTTGCTGCAGAACATTTGTGCTTTGAAAATCAAAAGTTGCACAAAGTCTTCTGGTCGAAAAATAATCACTTTAATCTTCTTAAGTTGGTTTGAGCAGAAGCTCCATGAGTCATCATCACGAGTATTTGAACATTTTTCATCTCAACCCATTGTAAGTAAGTAAGTAAGTAATATTTATTTATATAGCGCTTTTCGAGACCAGGGTCACAAAGCGCTTAAACAAACAAAACAATACTCAATAAAGTATATACTTTAAAGATCAAGATAATACTGAGAACAACACAGGAGTTCCAGAAAATCAAGGAAAAGGCTGAACAAATAGAAACGTCTTGAGATGTTTCTTGAAGGAGTCAGTAGATCATCAAACACAGATGTTTCTTGAAGGAATCAGTAGATCATCAAACACAGATGTTTCTTGAAGGAGTCAGTAGATCATCAAACACAGATGTTTCTTGAAGGAGTCAGTAGATCATCAAACACAGATGTTTCTTGAAGGAATCAGTAGATCATCAAACACAGATGTTTCTTGAAGGAGTCAGTAGATCATCAAACACAGATGTTTCTTGAAGGAGTCAGTAGATCATCAAACACAGATGTTTCTTGAAGGAGTCAGTAGATCATCAAACACAGATGTTTCTTGAAGGAGTCAGTAGATCATCAAACACAGATGTTTCTTGAAGGAGTCAGTAGATCATCAAACACAGATGGTTCTTGAAGGAGTCAGTAGATCATCAAACACAGATGTTTCTTGAAGGAGTCAGTAGATCATCAAGAGCAAAGAGAGAGAAGATCGTTCCAAAGCTTAGGAGCAACAGCCTGAAAAGATTTCTCTCCTCTGGTCCTGAGCCGTGTGCGAGGAACCATAAGTAGATTCTGATCCAAAGACCTCAGAGCCCGAGCTGGGGTGTAAGGCTGGATCAGATCACTGATGGAAGGTCTGACCATGAATAGATCTGAAAGTAAGAACCAGAATTTTAAAGTTGATCCTGAAAGAAACTGGCAGCCAGTGAAGAGTTTGAAGGAGAAATGTGAGTTCTTCTACTAGAGCGGCTCAGAGTTTTGAATCAACTGCAGACGAGAAGATCCTTCTTGTTAAGACATGAAAACAAACTGTTACAATAGTCCAGACGAGAAGAAACAAACGCATGGATTATAAGATCCAGATCATGTTCCGACAACATTTTCCTAAGTTTAGAGATTTTTCTCAGTTGAAGGAATTGTGAACCTTCTTCTCCGGCTGCAGGTGGAACCGAACACCAAACTCTTCCCCGCGGTGTTCGTGCGACCCACCAGCCCCAACCTCTTCCAGTTCGAGCTGGCCAAGATAAAGGTAGAGTTCTCCGCCCGACGAGACGCCGTCGGCGTTTTTTTCCTCACGTCTTCGCCGCTCCCCCGCAGAACGCCATGCCTCTGTCCGCCGCCGTCTTCAAGAGCGAGCACAAGAACCCGGTGCCCCAGTGTCCGCCCCGGCTGGACGTCCAGACCATCAACGCCGTGTTGTGGAGCCGCATGCCCAACACCTTCCTGAAGGTGGAGACGGCGAGAGTCAACGACCGCCACGGGTGGGTGGTCCAGTGTACGGAGCCCCTGCAGATGCTGGCCGTCCACATTCCAGAGGAGAACAGGTGAGAGCTGTCACTCAAACGATGTTTGCTTGCTCCCCCTAGTGTTAAACATGTGCAGTGCTGTGTCTCAAATCACATACTTCTCTTAGTATACTAGAAGTTAGTATCATCAGGATAGTGTACGTACTAACTAGTAACTAATCCTCCACAGATAGTATGTCTCAAATCACATACTTCTCTTAGTATACTAGAAGTTAGTATCATCAGGATAGTGTACGTACTAACTAGTAACTAATTCTCCACAGATAATATGTCTCAAACATACTTCTCTTAGTATACTAGAAGTTAGTATGCATCAGGATAGTGTACGTACTAACTAGTAACTAATTCTCCACAGATAGTATGTCTCAAACATACTTATCTTAGTATACTAGAAGTTAGTATGCATCAGGATAGTGTACGTACTAACTAGTAACTAATACTCCACAGATAGTATGTCTCAAATCACATACTTCTCTTAGTATACTAGAAGTTAGTATCATCAGGATAGTGTACGTACTAACTAGTAACTAATCCTCCACAGATAGTATGTCTCAAATCACATACTTCTCTTAGTATACTAGAAGTTAGTATCATCAGGATAGTGTACGTACTAACTAGTAACTAATCCTCCACAGATAGTATGTCTCAAACATACTTCTCTTAGTATACTAGAAGTTAGTATCATCAGGATAGTGTACGTACTAACTAGTAACTAATCCTCCACAGATAGTATGTCTCAAACATACTTCTCTTAGTATACTAGAAGTTAGTATCATCAGGATAGTGTACGTACTAACTAGTAACTAATTCTCCACAGATAGTATGTCTCAAACCATACTTCTCTTAGTATACTAGAAGTTAGTATCATCAGGATAGTGTACGTACTAACTAGTAACTAATTCTCCACAGATAGTATGTCTCAAATCACATACTTCTCTTAGTATACTAGAAGTTAGTATCATCAGGATAGTGTACGTACTAACTAGTAACTAATTCTCCACAGATAGTATGTCTCAAACATACTTCTCTTAGTATACTAGAAGTTAGTATCATCAGGATAGTGTACGTACTAACTAGTAACTAATCCTCCACAGATAGTATGTCTCAAATCACATACTTCTCTTAGTATACTAGAAGTTAGTATGCATCAGGATAGTGTACGTACTAACTAGTAACTAATCCTCCACAGATAGTATGTCTCAAATCACATACTTCTCTTAGTATACTAGAAGTTAGTATCATCAGGATAGTGTACGTACTAACTAGTAACTAATCCTCCACAGATAGTATGTCTCAAACATACTTCTCTTAGTATACTAGAAGTTAGTATGCATCAGGATAGTGTACGTACTAACTAGTAACTAATCCTCCACAGATAGTATGTCTCAAACATACTTCTCTTAGTATACTAGAAGTTAGTATGCATCAGGATAGTGTACGTACTAACTAGTAACTAATCCTCCACAGATAGTATGTCTCAAACATACTTCTCTTAGTATACTAGAAGTTAGTATCATCAGGATAGTGTACGTACTAACTAGTAACTAATTCTCCACAGATAGTATGTCTCAAACATACTTCTCTTAGTATACTAGAAGTTAGTATGCATCAGGATAGTGTACGTACTAACTAGTAACTAATCCTCCACAGATAGTATGTCTCAAATCACATACTTCTCTTAGTATACTAGAAGTTAGTATCATCAGGATAGTGTACGTACTAACTAGTAACTAATCCTCCACAGATAGTATGTCTCAAACATACTTCTATTAGTATACTAGAAGTTAGTATGCATCAGGATAGTGTACGTACTAACTAGTAACTAATTCTCCACAGATAGTATGTCTCAAACATACTTCTCTTAGTATACTAGAAGTTAGTATCATCAGGATAGTGTACGTACTAACTAGTAACTAATCCTTCACAGATAGTATGTCTCAAATCACATACTTCTCTTAGTATACTAGAAGTTAGTATCATCAGGATAGTGTACGTACTAACTAGTAACTAATCCTCCACAGATAGTATGTCTCAAATCAAACTCTGCTGCTACACACTAACAGGAAATGACGCGACAGCTTCTTCTTCTACTACTATTTAACGATGGTTGCAACCAGCTGTAGGAACACTATCGCCACCTGCTGGCAGCACGTTTTGCAAGTTTCGAAAAAGAAATAAAGAAAAAATATGAGAATCTAAATATTGGCGAGATATTTAAGCTGGTATCAGCAGCGAAGACGTGTCGTCCTTCTACTGCTGCTAAAAATGCACCTGTAAGTATATGAATATATATATTTATATATATATATATATGACGTAACTTCTGTTTAAATCAATAAGATGGAGCCGTTTAGTGTAGAAAGTGTCCATCGATCCATACTCAGTTTTGTGGGCGTGACAATTTAGTGTGTATGGAGCACTATATTTCGTATACTAAGACTTTAGACGCACTTATGTATTAACAATACTAACTTTGAGTACGCTAGTATGCGATTTGAGACACAGCATAAGAGTTCTGTGAACTCTGTTGTGAAAACGGAAATGTCTCCAAGCCACACATTCTGACAGCAGCCAAGAGGTGAAAAATTACTTCACAAACTCTGAAAGAAACAGAAAATATGAAAGAAGTCAAAATGTTGTTGGTGCGACTCTAAGTTTGAACTTGTTCCTCACAGATGCGTGGACATCATGGAGCTGTCGGAGCAGGACGACATGAAGACCTTCCACTACCACACGCTGAAGCTCTACTGCGCCCTCTGCGCTCTGGGAAACACCCGCGTGGCTCACGCCCTCTGCAGCCACATCGACCAATCACAGCTCCTCTACACCATCGACAACCAGTTCCTGTCGGGGAGGTTACGCAAGGGCTTCTACAACCTGCTGATCAGCATCCACCTGGAGACGGCCAAGGAGGCGCGACTCATGATGAAGGACGAGTTCATCATCCCCGTCACGGCCGAGACCCGCTCCATCCGTCTGTTCTCCGACGCGTCCAAGAAGCACCTGGCTCCAGGTGTGGGTCTCAGCACGTCGCTGAAGCCCCGCCTCAACTTCGCGCCCCCTGCTTCATCAGCACCAAACTGGGTCAGCATCTGTACAGTCCTCAGATCCCGCTGGACGCCCTGAAGGCCAAAGCCATCCTGATGCTGACGGAGGCCGTCCAGGGGGGCGGGCACCACATCAGAGACCCCGTCGGAGGGTGCGTGGAGTTCCAGTTCGTTCCTATCCTCAAACTCAAAAAAGCCCCCCCCCCCCGGGGGGGGGGGGGGGGGGGGGGGGGGGGGGGGGCCCCCCGGGGGGCCCCGGGGCCCCCCCCCGGGGGGGGGGCGGGGGGGGGGGGGGGGGGGGGGGGGGGGGGGGGGGGGGGGGGGGGGGGGGGGGGGGGGGGGGGGGGGGGGGGGGGGGGGGGGGGGAGCCCCCCCGCCGGCGGGGGGGGGGGGGGGGGAGAGGAGGCCCCCGGGGGGGGAAGGAGAAGGGGGCCCTTCTTAAACTCCACCCACATTGGGTGCGAAAAGTACTATCCACTTAAATATCACGATACAGTATCAATATTTAACAGCCCTGTACCGATTTCTTTTAACTTATATATATATATATATATTTTTTTTTTTCACGATACAGTATCAATATTTAACAGCCCTGTACCGATTTCTTTTAACTTATATATATATATATATTTTTCACGATACAGTATCAATATTTAACAGCCCTGTATCGATTTCTTTTAACTTATATATATATATATATTTTTTTCACGATACAGTATCAATATTTAACAGCCCTGTACCGATTTCTTTTAACTTATATATATATATATTTTTTTCACGATACAGTATCAATATTTAACAGCCCTGTATCGATTTCTTTTAACTTATATATATATATATTTTTTCACGATACAGTATCAGTATTTAACAGCCCTGTATCGATTTCTTTCTTATATTATATATATATATATATATATTCACGATACAGTATCAATATTTAACAGCCCTGTATCGATTTCTTTTAACTTATATATATATATATTTTTTTCACGATACAGTATCAATATTTAACAGCCCTGTATCGATTTCTTTTAACTTATATATATATATATATTTTTTTCACGATACAGTATAAATATTTAACAGCCCTGTATCGATTTCTTTTAACTTATATATATATATTTTTTTTTTCACGATACAGTATCAATATTTAACAGCCCTGTATCGATTTCTTTTAACTTATATATATATATATATATTTTTTCACGATACAGTATAAATATTTAACAGCCCTGTATCGATTTCTTTTAACTTATATATATATATATATTTTTTCACGATACAGTATCAATATTTAACAGTTTTAATATCAATATTTAACAGCCCTGTATCGATTTTAAATTTTATATATATATATATATTTTTCACGATACAGTATCAATATTTAACAGCCCTGTATCGATTTCTTTTAACTTATATATATATATATTTTTTTTCACGATACAGTATCAATATTTAACAGCCCTGTATCGATTTCTTTTAACTTATATATATATATATTTTTTTCACGATACAGTATCAATATTTAACAGCCCTGTATCGATTTCTTTTAACTTATATATATATATATTTTTTTTTCACGATACAGTATCAATATTTAACAGCCCTGTATCGATTTCTTTTAACTTATATATATATATATATTTTTTTCACGATACAGTATCAATATTTAACAGCCCTGTATCGATTTCTTTTAACTTATATATATATAAATCAATATTTAACAGCCCTTATCGATTTCTTTTAACTTATATATATATATATTTTTTTCGACGATACAGTATCAATATTTAACAGCCCTGTATCGATTTCTTTTAACTTATATATATATATATTTTTTTTCACGATACAGTATCAATATTTAAACAGCCCTGTACCGATTTCTTTTAATTTTTATATAGTATCAATATTTAAAGGCCTATATCGATTTCTTTATATATATATTTTTTTTTTCTCACGATACAGTATCAATATTTAACAGCCCTGTATCGATTTCTTTTAACTTATATTTAATAATATATTTTTTAATTGGCCTAAATCATAATTTATTTCATTCAAAGGTTGATATTACAACAAGTTTTGTATAAACAAAATAATTTGATAATTCAATTTACAATTCATTCATTAATCCGCCCGGGGCGGGGGGGGGGGGGGTTCCGTCCCCCCCCCCCCCAAAGGGGAAAAAGGAGAACGGGGGAAGAGAGAAGAGAGTGCGGCG
>JACEEU010000020.1:19480297-19542797 GCA_016630915.1 Callionymus lyra
GCAGGGATAATTTTATTCATATTATTAATAATTCATGTTAATAATGATTGAGATCATTTCCCGTTCGACCGATCTGTGAACGTCAATCGTCTCCAAAGCATATTTCTATTACTTCAAGTAATTCCTCGTAGGTTCATACAGTTAATCAATCATTAATAACTAATACATTTTAACCAGAAACTACCAGGATGTTGTTGTGTAATCCTGCAGTAACAATAACTGATTCTGTGGCTCAGATGTTTCTTTTGAAGCCACATGTCTCACGTGTTCTTTATGTACAAACACGACGTCGCTCTTGCTCACTCCTTCAGGAATGTTTGTATCCTGAGGGCTGCGACGGAGCAGCGGAATAAGGTCACAACTATTGTGTCGCTCAAACGTAGCTGCCGGCATCAGGCGGCAGCGATTTTCAATTTCTTTTTCAATTCCATTATGTTAATACTGAGCCACCGGGGAAGAGCCTGCGAGTGGAGGAGAGAGAAGTTGTTAAAGTGAAACCTGTCGCATGATTAAAGCCGCTGCAGCGCACACACACACACACACACACACACACACACACACACACACACACACTGCTGTTCAATCACTCTTTAAATGGGGCATCACAACACCTCAAACACAGATGTATTTACTTCTTCATCTGGGTGTTTTCTCACTTTCAAGCTGCTCTTTTTCTTGTTCCCTGTCAGGGACGCATCTGTGAATAAGACAGCGGACATTTTTTCATTATAAAAAGCTAGAATTTCCATCTATGTTTTTGAATTCAAAACTCCTGGCAGCACCCGGACGTAAGCGTTAGTGATGCTGTTGAGGACGAGCTCTTCCTGCTGCTGCTGGAACTGTGAAGCTGTTTCAAGAGTTTTGTTTTGAGCACAAAAGAGTGGTTTTCTGAAGGAAAACTGGGATGAAAAAGGTGGTGGTTTCAGTTCGTGACGACAGTATGAGCAGCAGAGTAGTCTCTCTTTTACCTCGTTTGTCCTGAACTGTGACGTCAGGCACATGTTTCCTAATATGTTGTCCACGTCCAGATGGTTGCCACGGTGACGTTTTTCTTTGACGAATTCATCGATGATGTCAGCGAGTCTCACAGGACTGACGGCACTGATGCGAAACTTTCCATCTGCTTCCTCACATGTGCAGGTGTGATTGACAGCCTGTTGGTGAACCTGTGCTGTCAGCAGAACAGACGCAGCGTTTAAGACAATTAACTAATGGCTTCCTGAGCAGATCAATCGTACACTAGAGCGCTTTTCTGCGTGTTCAGAACACACACACGACACACATGAACACACACACACGAGCACACACACGAGCACATGAACACACACACACGAGCACACACACGAGCACACACACGAGCACATGAACACACACACACAAGCACACACACGAGCACACACACAAGCACACACACGAGCACATGAACACACACACACGAGCACACACACAAGCACATGAACACACACACACGAGCACATGAACACACACACACAAGCACATGAACACACACACGAGCACATGAACACACACACACGAGCACATGAACACACACACTCGAGCACATGAACACACACACACAAGCACATGAACGCACACACACACAAGCACACACATGAGCACATGAACACACACACACGAGCACATGAACACACACACACAGCACACACACAAGCACATGAACGCACACACACGCACACATGAACACACACACACACAAGCACACACATGAGCACATGAACACACACACACGAGCACATGAACGCACACACACGAGCACACACACGAGCACATGAACACACACACACGAGCACATGAAACATGAACACACACACACACGAGCACATGAACACACACACACGAGCACACACACATTAGCACACACACGAGCACATGAACACACACACATGAGCACACACACATGAACACACACACATGAACACACACACATGAAACACACACACAGGCACACACACACGAAGCACATGAACACACACACACGAGCACACACACATTAGCACACACACGAGCACATGAACACACACACATGAGCACACACACATGAACACACACACATGAACACACACACACGAGCACACACACATTAGCACACACACGAGCACATGAACACACACACATGAGCACACACACATGAGCACACACACGAGCACATGAACACACACACACGTGGCGTCGACGAGCCACTTTACATCCATGAAAGCAGAAAAACTCTCGGCGACTTATTTAATTGCTCGTCTGCTGCTTTGTTCTTTACGTAAGAGTTTTTCTTTCGCTCCAGTGAAAATGTTGCTTCCATGAACGAGCTCGTCTCGACAGAAGCTCGTCGTCCAAGAGGCTCGAACCGACACGTTCGTTCACTTCATCCGCTCGTTTTTAAATGGTTTACTTCAGTGTTCTGTGTGTAAACTACACTGATGAAGCTTTTGAACGACCTCCGCAGCGAACCTGAAGGAGCTGATCTCGCAGACGATGGTCACGTGGGCGCAGGAGTGCCACATCCAGGACCCCGAGCTGGTCCGGAAGATGTTCAGCCTCCTGCGGAGACAGTACGACAGCATCGGGGAGCTGCTGCGGGCCATGAGGAAGACCTACACCATCAGCGCCGCCTCGGTCCAGGACACCATCCACCTCCTGGCCTCGCTGGGTCAGATCCGGTCCCTGCTCTCGGTCCGCATGGGGAAGGAGGAGGAGAAGCTGATGATCGATGGACTCAGGTGAACGTTACCTGGAGTGAAAGTCTTCTGGTTCTACTGTTCGTCTGCTTTCCAGTGACATCATGAACAACAAAGTCTTCTACCAGCACCCCAACCTCATGAGGATCCTGGGCATGCATGAGACGGTGATGGAGGTGATGGTGAACGTCCTTGGAGGAGACAAGTCGCAGGTACAGTCAGAACTGGGTCTGTAAGAAAGTATTGAAACATGTAAATATCATTATTTTCATGGTACCGTATCGATATTCAGCTGCTTTTAAATCATTTGTTATTCTTATCATAGTTGTTTTATGGTTAATATTTTGATGAAGTCTGTATAAAACAAAATAATTGGATCATTTTAGGTTTAACCTGCAAGTTTTCTCTGTGTTTGTTCATTTGTATGTTGCAATTAAACTTCCTGCCTCTAGATGGCATAATTATTTACGTCATCCGTAGCTAAAGCAAGAATGATGACTGAGGACGAGAGGATACAGTGAGTCCAGCAGCTTTTAAAGCTGATGTTTGGACATATTTTGGTTTGAAAACAAATGAAAACAGTTACGACTTTGTTAAGAGTCATGTGGTCTGTAAATACTACAACACCAGAGTCAAGTACTGGACAATACTACACATATATACTTGTTACTACACTATCACAACACCAGAGTCAAGTACTGGACAATACTACACATATATACTTGTTACTACACTATCACAACACCAGAGTCAAGTACTGGACAATACTACACATATATACTTGTTACTACACTATCACAACACCAGAGTCAAGTACTGGACAATACTACACATATATACTTGTTACTACACTATCACAACACCAGAGTCAAGTACTGGACAATACTACACATATATACTTGTTACTACACTATCACAACACCAGAGTCAAGTACTGGACAATACTACACATATATACTTGTTACTACACTATCACAACACTAGAGTCAAGTACTGGACAATACTACACATATATACTTGTTACTACACTCACAACACCAGAGTCAAGTACTGGACAATACTACACATATATACTTGTTACTACACTATCACAACACTAGAGTCAAGTACTGGACAATACTACACATATATACTTGTTACTACACTATCACAACACCAGAGTCAAGTACTCGACAATACTACACTTATATACTTGTTACTACACTATCACAACACCAGAGTCAAGTACTGGACAATACTACACATATATAAACTTGTTACTACACTATCACAACACCAGAGTCAAGTACTGGACAATACTACACATATATACTTGTTACTACACTATCACAACACCAGAGTCAAGTACTGGACAATACTACACATATATACTTGTTGAACTACTTTAAGAGACTCAGGCTCAAGATTTAGTTTTGGAATCAACGTCGGATTTGAAAGTCTAGAAATAGAGCGCCTCCTGTTGGTCTTTGTGATGAATATTATTTTTATACATTTCCGCTATGAGTTCTCGGTTAAAGTTTCCCAACTACTCGGTGAGACTGCTGGAGGACACCCTGGACAGCCTGGACCAGTCCAGTGTTAATGTTTTTAAAATGAGGCCTTTTGCTGAATCCCTTCAAACTCTTCTTGATACAGGAAATCGCTTTCCCGAAGATGGTGGCCAGCTGCTGTCGCTTCCTCTGCTACTTCTGCCGAATCAGCCGGCAGAACCAGAAGGCCATGTTCGATCATCTGAGCTACCTGCTGGAGAACAGCAGTGTGGGACTCGGTGGGTCCAGTTCTCAAGACGAAAGTCATTCTCGTTGAAGATTCACTGCATGCTTCTCAAAGGTCTCAACAAGAGTGTGTCGTTGTAGCTTCTCCGGCCATGAGAGGATCCACTCCTCTAGACGTCGCCGCCTCCTCTGTGATGGACAACAACGGTCTGGCTCTGGCCCTGGAGGAGCCCGACCTGGACAAGGTCATCTCCGTTTGGAGGATAACTTTGACGATCTGTTGGTCGACCTTGTGAGGAAGTTTTCCGTTGGCTGCACTCGTAGGTGGTGAACTACCTGGCGGGCTGTGGTCTCCAGAGCTGCCCCATCCTTCTGGCTAAAGGTTACCCCGACGTCGGCTGGAACCCCATCGAGGGCGAGCGCTACCTGTCCTTCCTACGGTTCGCCGTCTTCGTCAACGGTACGTCTGCAGCTCTCATTTATTTGGACATGTCTTCTTCATTTGAGACGTCAGCTCAGGTGTTCAGGAAAATCTTGTGACCGCTTTTCACCGCCGTGTGTTTACATTAGTAACAGTGTGTCAGTATAGTTGATATTTCAGAGTCCAATTGTACCTTCCATCTGGTTTGTATGTGTTGTTGAAGTTCATATTCAATAATATGATATACTGTTAGATCTATTATCTCACAACATCATTTATTCCGCTCACAATATGATTCAATACAATATATTTTGATACTGTACGATTTTCGGAGAATTTTCTGAATTTTGTGATTATTCTTTGGTTTGAAGTAAAAGAAGTGAAATCCAAAATATGTCCAAAGATTAGCTTTAAAAGCGGCTGGAGTCTACGGTATCCTCTCATTCTCAGTCATTGCTGGAATCTAGAAGGATATCATGGTTTCTTGAGCTGCAGAGCAAATAATGACAGCGGCCCTCTAGTGGCCGGAAGTTTAATTGCAACACACTTCATCGAACTATAAACCGTAAAGTAACCATTGAAACAGAGCAGTGTGTCGATTTTTTTCTAACCATTTCCACCATTTTGGTTTTCTATTTGTAAATAAGTAAGTCATTTGTATTTATATATCGCTTTTCCAGACCAGGGTCACAAAGCGCTTAAACAATCAAAACAATATTCAATAAAATATATACTTTAAAGGTCAAGATAAAACTGAGAACAACACAGGAGTTCCAGAAAATCAAGGAAAAGCCTGAACAAATAGAAGTGTCTTGAGATGTTTCTTGAAGGAGTCAGTAGATCATCAAACACAGATGTTTCTTGAAGGAGTCAGTAGATCATCAAACACACATGTTTCTTGAAGGAGTCAGTAGATCATCAAACACAGATGTTTCTTGAAGGAGTCAGTAAATCATCAAACACAGATGTTTCTTAAATGAGTCAGTAGATCATCAAACACAGATGTTTCTTGAAGGAGTCAGTAGATCATCAAACACAGATGTTTCTTGAAGGAGTCAGTAGATCATCAAACACAGATGTTTCTTGAAGGGAGTCAGTAGATCATCAAACACAGATGTTTCTTGAAGGAGTCAGTAGATCATCAAACACACAGATGTTTCTTGAAGGAGTCAGTAGATCATCAAACACAGATGTTTCTTGAAGGAGTCAGTAGATCATCAAACACACAGATGTTTCTTGAAGGAGTCAGTAGATCATCAAACACAGATGTTTCTTGAAGGAGTCAGTAGATCATCAAACACAGATGTTTCTTGAAGGAGTCAGTAGATCATCAAACACAGATGTTTCTTGAAGGAGTCAGTAGATCATCAAACACAGATGTTTCTTGAAGGAGTCAGTAGATCATCAAACACAGATGTTTCTTAAAGGAGTCAGTAGATCATCAAACACAGATGTTTCTTGAAGGAGTCAGTAGATCATCAAACACAGATGTTTCTTGAAGGAGTCAGTAGATCATCAAACACAGATGTTTCTTGAAGGAGTCAGTAGATCATCAAACACAGATGTTTCTTGAAGGAGTCAGTAGATCATCAAACACAGATGTTTCTTGAAGGAGTCAGTAGATCATCAAACACAGATGTTTCTTGAAGGAGTCAGTAGATCATCAAACACAGAGATGGTTCCAAAGCTTAGGAGCAACAGTCTGGAAGGATTTCTCTCCTCTGGTCCGGAAGTTCAGGAACCATCAGTAGATTCTGATCCACAGACCTCAGAGCCCGAGCTGGGGTGTAAGTCTGGATCAGATCACTGATGGAAGGTCTGACCATGAATAGATCTGAAAGTAAGAACCAGAATTTTAAAATGATCCTGAAAGAAACTGGCAGCTAGTGAAGAGTTTGAAGGAGAAATGTGAGTTCTTCTACTAGAGCGGCTCAGAATTCTTGTATGACATTCTACATGATCAGTCATAAAACTTCTGTTTTCAGGAGATGAAGTATTTCTTTGAATGTTTCAAAAGTATGATAATGACCTCATATAGTCGACATCTCCATGTTGCAACTGAATGACACGGTCCAGTGAAGCTACTGATGTCTTCACCAGGTGAGAGCGTCGAGGAAAACTCCAGCGTTGTGGTGAAGCTGCTCATTCGCCGGCCCGAGTGCTTCGGACCCGCCCTGCGGGGGGAGGGAGGGAACGGCCTGCTGGCGGCCATGAAGGAGGCCATCAAAATCTCCGAGACCCCCGCCCTGGACCTCCCGGGCTCCGTCCACGGGTTCAGCTCCGACATGTGAGTCCGTGACGAAGCAGCTTCACCCTCGTCTTCATCTTCATCTTCTCGCCTCAGCTCCACGGAAGGCGACGACGAGGAGGAGGTGGTCCACATGGGCAACGCCATCATGTCCTTCTACTCGGCGCTCATCGACCTGCTGGGACGCTGCGCTCCGGAGATGCACGTACGTTTCCTGCCGGCCGAGGGTCGAGCGGCGAGCGTTGATGTCGTCTTCTCTCCGTCACCAGCTCATCAACAAAGGCAAAGGTGAAGCTCTACGGATTCGTGCCATCCTGCGATCTCTGGTCCCCACAGAAGATCTGGTCGGCATCATCAGCATTCCACTCAAGATGCCCGCCGTCAACAAAGGTAACAGTCGTCACGAGTACTTCTATTGCTTCACAATAGTACTGCTTCACAATGGTACTGCTTCACAATAGTTCTGCTTCACAATAGTACTGCTTCACAATAGTTCTGCTTCACAATAGTTCTGCTTCACAATAGTACTGCTTCACAATAGTACTGCTTCACAATAGTTCTGCTTCACAATAGTTCTGCTTCACAATAGTACTGCTTCACAATAGTTCTGCTTCACAATAGTAATGCTTCACAATAGTACTGCTTCACAATAGTTCTGCTTCACAATAGTTCTGCTTCACAATAGTACTGCTTCACAATAGTACGGCTTCACAATAGTACTGCTTCACAATAGTACTGCTTCACAATAGTTCTGCTTCACAATAGTACTGCTTCACAATAGTTCTGCTTCACAATAGTTCTGCTTCACGATAGTACTGCTTCACGATAGTTCTGCTTCACAATAGTACTGCTTCACAATAGTACTGCTTCACAATAGTACGGCTTCACAATAGTACTGATTTACAATAGTACTGCTTCACAATAGTACTGCTTCACAATAGTTCTGCTTCACAATAGTACTGCTTCACAATAGTTCTGCTTCACAATAGTACTGCTTCACAATAGTACTGCTTCACAATAGTAATGCTTCACAATAGTACGGCTTCACAATAGTACTGCTTCACAATAGTACTGCTTCACAATAGTACTGCTTCACAATAGTACTGCTTCACAATAGTTCTGCTTCACAATAGTACTGCTTCACAATAGTTCTGCTTCACAATAGTTCTGCTTCACAATAGTTCTGCTTCACAATAGTACTGCTTCACAATAGTTCTGCTTCACAATAGTACTGCTTCACAATAGTTCTGCTTCACAATAGTACTGCTTCACAATAGTTCTGCTTCACAATAGTACGGCTTCACAATAGTTCTGCTTCACAATAGTACTGCTTCACAATAGTACTGCTTCACAATAGTACTGCTTCACAATAGTACTGCTTCACAATAGTTCTGCTTCACAATAGTACTGCTTCACAATAGTACGGCTTCACAATAGTTCTGCTTCACAATAGTACTGCTTCACAATAGTACTGCTTCACAATAGTACTGCTTCACAATAGTACTGCTTCACAATAGTTCTGCTTCACAATAGTACTGCTTCACAATAGTTCTGCTTCACAATAGTACTGCTTCACAATAGTTCTGCTTCACAATAGTTCTGCTTCACAATAGTACTGCTTCACAATAGTACTGCTTCACAATAGTGCTGCTTCACAATAGTTCACTTCCGCTTCCGGTGAGCCTTTGATCGGCTGCTTGAAACGTGAGCTCCTGCAATAATTGCCAAAAACAGTGGTTTTAACGACTACTTGTCCGGATATTATGCTCATATCACTTAAGATATGTCTCAAGCATCTCGGATCTATGATCGTGATGCTCTTTTCAACATCAGAGAGTCGATGGAGGACTTCACTCGCGACCGTTACCAACGTCCGGTGAACGTGTTTCCGGCTCCGCTTCTCATCGACTCGGACTCTGTGGAATATCGTTTGATCTCTCGAGTACCGGGCGATTTCCACAAGGGATCGAGTCGGGCTGGAGTTCAGGTCAGGATGAGACGTGCAGTCGCGATCGCTCGGAACAACTCTGACGTCATCGAACGTCATCGGTGTTTGATCGACATTCCTCTCACTGTGTGTGACGACACATCAGCGCTGCCGTCTGTCCAGACCTCAACGAAAGGTGGTAAGATTTTTTCATTTCCTCTCTTTAATTCGACTTTTACAACCGAGTTGAACTTCAGTGACAGCTGGTACCACGTGACCGCTGTTCGCTTCAAAAGATCCCGCTCTGCGCGCCTGTCAGTGACGCGGCGTCGTCAGTGACGTCATCGGTGCTGAATGTGGGACTTCTTAATGTTCGCTCCATTACTAATAAATCCTTTATTCTTAATGATCTTTTCACAAGAGTTAATTTGGATTTATTATGTCTTTCTGAGACTTGGCAGAGAGAGGAAGAGTTTATTCATCTGAACGAACTCTGTCCAGTAGGGAGCGCTGTCTTGGGGAAGCCTCGCCTCTCTGGTCGTGGAGGAGGTCTTGCTACTGTTTTTAGGGAGAGTTGTTCTTGCAAAGTGATTCAGACACAGGAATTCACTTCTTTTGAGTCTCAGATGATCTTGGTTGGTTCTACGAGACCTTTCTATTGTGTGTCAATCTACCGTCCGCCTGGTCCTGCGGCGATGTTCTTGAAAGACTTTAGTGACTTCTTATCTTCCATTATTCAGATGGAATCTGTTCTTATTCTTGGAGACTTTAATCTTCATGTTGATGATGTCACATCTTGTTCTGCTAAAGAACTTTTAACTTCAACTGAAGCCTTTAATTTTGAGCAACATGTTTCTGAACCCACTCATCAAAAAGGCCACATTTTAGACTTAGTTTTTACTCTTGGCCTAAACATTTCTAATGTATCTGTACATGATGTCCATCTGAGTGATCATTCTCTTGTCTTGTTCAACCTTGACTTCATCCCTGAACCTAAGCCTTTGAAAGTTAGGTCTCAGAGGCGTGTCATCTCAGCCGATACTGCAGACAGTTTTTCTGCTATGTTTGACCGTCTTTCCTTTGATGACTGCCCAGATGTGGACAGTTTGATTCACTGTTACACTGATCATTGTGTTGAAATACTGGATCAAGTGGCACCTGTTAAATCGAACTTGAAAATTCAGAAAAAACGGTGCCCTTGGACAAATGAAGATCTCCTGAGTCTGAAGAGACTTTGTCGAAAGTCTGAGCGCCTCTGGAAGTCCACTAAACTTGAGGTGCACAGACTTCACCTCAGGGATCTGTTGACTTCTTACAATGAGATGGTAGAAACTGCTAGATCTGATTACATCAGAAAACTGGTAGCAGCAAATAGGAAAAACCCCAAAGTTTTGTTTGACACGATTAATTCTCTCGTGTCTCCTGCTCCTCAAATCACGCCTGTCTTCTGTGAAGCTGACAGCAATGCATTGTTGAGATTTTTCATTGACAAAATTAAATTGATCAAAGAGAAAATCTCTCCCCCTTGTTGGGAACCCCTACTGTCTCTGAGCCCATCTCCTCCTCCTTTGGTCGTCCTTCAGTGCTGTATCTTTGGGTGATATTTCAGCACTGGTGAACAAGATGAAACCCTCCTCTTGCTCAGATGACGTCCTTCCTTGTAGGCTTTTTATCAAAGTATTTGATGTAATTGGCCCCTGGGTTACCAATATGGTGAACCTCTCCCTTTCCACAGGGGTTTTTCCCAATGCATTTAAACATGCCATTGTGGAGCCTCTGCTCAAAAAATCAGGCTTAGACCCAACTGACCTCAGTAATTTCAGGCCTATTTCTAAGCTCCCTTTCTTGTCCAAGATCTTGGAGAAGGTGGTGTCTGAGCAGCTGTCTTTGTTCCTGGATCAGAGCGACATCCATGAGAAGTTTCAGTCTGGCTTCCGTAAACATCACTCTACGGAGACAGCTTTATTGAAAGTGTCCAGTGACATCATGATGTCGGCTGACTCTGGTAAATTCACTGTTCTGGTTCTCTTGGATCTGTCCTCAGCCTTTGACACAGTTGATCACCAGATCCTGCTGAGAAGACTAAGGGATGAAGTGGGACTGTCTGGGTCTGTGTTAGAATGGTTCTCATCTTACCTTTCTGGGCGCAGTTTTAGTGTATCTGCCAATCAAATGAGGTCTGAATCGGCAGATCTGTTGTGTGGAGTCCCTCAAGGTTCTGTTCTGGGTCCTTTATTGTTTTTGCTGTACTTGATTCCCCTCGGTAAAATCATTCAGAGATTTCCAGATGTTTCTTATCACATTTTTGCTGATGACATCCAGCTCTACTGCTCTTTTGACCCAACTGAGCCCCAAAGGCTGAACAGCTTAGTCAATTGTTTGCTAGAAATCAAACAATGGCTGAGTGAAAACACTTTACAGCTTAATGTGGACAAAACTGAAACTCTGGTGATTGCTCCTGATGATAAGATTCCAGGGTTGAGTCAGTACTTGGGTGACTTAGGTCAGTCTGTCAAACTGAGCCTGAGAAACCTGGGTGTTGTATTTGATAAAGACATGTCTCTTGTTCAACACTGAAGAAAACTGACCAGAAACTGTTTCCTTCAACTGAGAAAAATCTCTAAACTTGGGAGAATGTTGTCAAAACATGATCTGGAGCTTATAATCCATGCGTTTGTTTCTTCTCGTCTGGACTATTGTAACAGTTTGTTTTCATGTCTTAACAAGAAGGATGTGTCTCGTCTGCAGTTGATTCAGAACTCTGCAGCCAGAATTCTGACCTGCTCTAGTAGAAGAACTCACATTTCTCCGATCCTTAAAACTCTTCACTGGCTTCCAGTTTCTTTCAGGATCAACTTTAAAATTCTGGTTCTTACTTTCAGATCTATTCATGGTCAGGCTCCTCCTTACATCACTGATCTGATCCAGCCTTACACCCCAGCTCGGTCTCTGAGGTCTGTGGATCAGAATCTACTGATGGTTCCACGCACACGGCTCAGGACCAGAGGAGAGAAATCTTTTCAGACTGTTGCTCCTAAGCTTTGGAACGATCTTCTCTCTCTTTGCTCTTGATGATCACGACTTTAGAACACGTGTTTGATGATCTACTGACTCCTTTAAGAAACATCTTAAGACGTTTCTATTTGTTCAGGCTTTTCCTTGAATTTCTCGAACTCCTGTGTTGTTCTCGGTGTTGTCTTGATCTTTGAAGTATGTACTGTTTTGAGTATTGTTTGATTGTTAAAGCGCTTTGTGACCCTGGTCTCGAAAAGCGCTATATAAATAAATATTACTTACTTACTTACTTACAATAGTACTGCTTCACAATAGTTCTGCTTCACAATAGTACTGCTTCACAATAGTTCTGCTTCACAATAGTACTGCTTCACAATAGTACTGCTTCACAATAGTACTGCTTCACAATAGTACGGCCGCTTCACAATAGTACTGCTTCACAATAGTACTGCTTCACAATAGTACTGCTTCACAATAGTACTGATTCACAATAGTACTGCTTCACAATAGTACTGATTCACAATAGTACTGCTTCACAATAGTACTGCTTCACAATAGTACTGCTTCACAATAGTACTGGCTTCACAATAGTACTGCTTCACAATAGTACTGCTTCACAATAGTACTGCTTCACAATAGTACTGCTTCACAATAGTACTGCTTCACAATAGTACTGCTTCACAATAGTACTGCTTCACAATAGTACTGCTTCACAATAGTACTGCTTCACAATAGTACTGCTTCACAATAGTACGGCTTCACAATAGTACTGCTTCACAATAGTACTGCTTCACAATAGTACTGCTTCACAATAGTACTGCTTCACAATAGTACTGCTTCACAATAGTACTGCTTCACAATAGTACTGCTTCACAATAGTACTGCTTCACAATAGTACTGCTTCACAATAGTACTGCTTCACAATAGTACTGCTTCACAATAGTACTGCTTCACAATAGTACTGCTTCACAATAGTACTGCTTCACAATAGTACTGCTTCACAATAGTACTGCTTCACAATAGTACTGCTTCACAATAGTACTGCTTCACAATAGTACTGCTTCACAATAGTACTGCTTCACAATAGTACTGCTTCACAATAGTACTGCTTCACAATAGTACTGCTTCACAATAGTACTGCTTCACAATAGTACTGCTTCACAATAGTACTGCTTCACAATAGTACTGGCTTCACAATAGTACTGCTTCACAATAGTACTGCTTCACAATAGTACTGCTTCACAATAGTACTGCTTCACAATAGTACTGCTTCACAATAGTACTGCTTCACAATAGTACTGCTTCACAATAGTACTGCTTCACAATAGTACTGCTTCACAATAGTACTGCTTCACAATAGTACTGCTTCACAATAGTACTGCTTCACAATAGTACTGCTTCACAATAGTACTGCTTCACAATAGTACTGCTTCACAATAGTACTGCTTCACAATAGTACTGCTTCACAATAGTACGGGGTAACAATAGTACTGTTCACAATAGTACTGCTTCACAATAGTACTGCTTCACAATAGTACTGCTTCACAATAGTACTGCTTCACAATAGTACTGCTTCACAATAGTACTGCTTCACAATAGTACTGCTTCACAATAGTACTGCTTCACAATAGTACTGCTTCACAATAGTACTGCTTCACAATAGTACTGCTTCACAATAGTACTGCTTCACAATAGTACTGCTTCACAATAGTACTGCTTCACAATAGTACTGCTTCACAATAGTACTGCTTCACAATAGTACTGCTTCACAATAGTACTGCTTCACAATAGTTCTGCTTCACAATAGTACGGCTTCACAATAGTACTGCTTCACAATAGTACTGCTTCACAATAGTACTGCTTCACAAAAGTACTGCTTCACAATAGTAATGCTTCACAATAGTACTGCTTCACAATAGTACTGCTTCACAATAGTACTGCTTCACAATAGTACTGCTTCACAATAGTTCTGCTTCACAATAGTACTGCTTCACAATAGTACTGCTTCACAATAGTACTGCTTCACAATAGTTCTGCTTCACAATAGTACTGCTTCACAATAGTTCTGCTTCACAATATTTCTGTTTCACAATAGTACTGCTTCACAATAGTACTGCTTCACAATATTTCTGTTTCACAATAGTACTGCTTCACAATAGTACTGCACCTGTTTATGGAAGTAAAGAACTGCAGTCAGGCTGTTGGATGGTTATGTATCTATATTATCTTAGTATATTATCTTTTTACTTTAAACATTTAATTATTATTGTTTTTATAATTGAAATGTATATTTTCTATATTGAACTGTTCCGTTTTTTTAAATATTTAATTAACAAATATTTAATGATAATGAAATGAATGAAAGTTAATGAATTTTGTTTACACTTTGATATTCTAACTATAATCATTCAAAAATTATAAATAAATAAATTTGAAAGTCTATAAATGTATGGAATTATATTAGAAGCTATGGAAGTATTGAATGGTTTAATTTAAAATGTACTTTTTTTTTTAATTGAAACTTTTCCTAAACATTGATTACTTTTTAAAATAATTCAATTCATTCATTTCTATCTTAAAAGATTGATTTATATTATTATTATTAATATTCTAAACATGAATTATTTGTTTAAAACATATATTTTGTTATACTAATAATAATAATATAATAATAAAATAAAAATCAATGTTCTAAACTCAATATTTTTAATTTGTAGTCTTTTGAATTAAATTAAAAAAAACGATTACTAAGCTCCTTGATGTCAGCCAATCATATGACGTGCAGACGATCATGTGACGACGTAGAAGCACATGATCAAGTAATACACGTTTATTTATTTATATATTTGAATTATAAAGTCCAACTATTCTAGAAAAGCAACAACATCCCAATTAAAAAACACGTTTGTCCTTGGATTCCTCAGACGGTTCAGTACCGGAGCCGGACATGTCCGCCAGTTTCTGTCCGGACCACAAGGCCCCCATGGTGCTGTTCCTGGACAGGGTGTACGGCATCGAGGATCAGAGCTTCATGCTGCACCTGCTGGAAGTGGGTTTCCTCCCCGACCTGAGGGCGGCCAACTCCCTGGACACTGTGAGTCCAGACTTTTGTCTTCTGATGGTTAACAACTGACCAATGAAGGAATCCACCTGCTGGTCCTCAGGAGGGTCTGTGCACGACCGAGACGGCCCTGGCCATGAACCGCTACATCGGCTCGGCCATGCTGCCTCTGCTCACCAGGTGTGCTCCTCTCTTCGCCGGCACCGAGCACCACGCCGCCCTCATGGACTCCACGCTGCACACCGTCTACCGCCTGTCCAAGGGTCGCTCGCTCACCAAGGCCCAGAGAGACGCCATCGAGGAGTGTCTGCTCGCCGTCTGCAGGTATGGCTTGAAGACCTTTGGATGTTTTCCTTGAGAAGAACAACGTGTTTCACACTGAGATGCAAATGACATTTTTCTGTTTCTGAGTAGAATTACATTTTCTAGGTTCGGTAGAACTTTATGGATCCCTCAGGATCTCCTTCAGGAAATTGTTTTTTTCCAATTAGACACAGATATGGTTCTATTGAACAAACCTTTCAATTATATTTTGGTTTTTTTTTCCTTTAAAACTGACTCTTTAATTTGTTTTCTTCTATTGCCTCCAACAACACGAGGTGTTCTTCGCAGCATGAGATGTTTCCTCGTGCATGAAGATGACTTTGATACGGAAGGTCTTCTTTTTTTTGAACCATGGAAGAAAGTGTCTCTTTGCAGAGAAGGTTCTCACACCTTCAGTGACCTGAACACGTGGTACTTTTTTACAAGATGGTGTAAAAACATTGCATGAAGCTCCAGTCAAGGACATCAAACACGTGTATCATCTGATCAGCCACCTCACGTTTGGTGACCCTGAACTCTCCCATGATGCCTTTCTACACACCGCTCGATTGAGTAATATCTGATTGGTCGCTGCAAGCTGTGATCGGTTGGCTGGGCGGCAAAGCATTATGAGAGCTGTTCAGGTCAAGGAGGTCAATGTTGCAATTTTAAATAAAAGTTGTCAATTTAAACAAGTGAAAAAACAAGCGATTTAATTTAAAGCGGGAGGTTTTCAGAACATAATGAATTCAGATAATGTGTACCTTCTAGGTGCTCTGTGTGGTTCTGAGACCTCCGTGTAGATAAGAAAGAGTTTTAATCTTCTTTGAATCTGATCTGTTCTCTCAGGCACCTGCGGCCCTCGATGCTGCAGCAGCTCCTGCACCGCCTGGTCTTCGACGTGCCTCTGCTGACGGAATATTGCAAGATGCCTCTCAGGGTGAGGCTTCCTTTGTGAAGTCGAAACGATGACCCCTGACCCCGCCACGTGCTCCTCTCCCTGCAGCTGCTGACCAATCACTACGAGCAGAACTGGAAGTATTACTGCCTCCCCTCTGGCTGGGGAAGCTACGGCACGGCGTCGGAGGACGAGCTCCTGCTCACCAAGAAGATCTTCTGGGGCGTCTTTGACTCGCTGTCTCAGAGGGTGAGAGCCTTTGAAGCAGCTCAGATGAAACCATCGTGGATCATCGTAGGATTCCACAGATGAAGATGGAGGAGAAGAACAAATAACGTGGAAGGATTGGTCCGTGGAGAACCTAGAAGTACAGTAGTGCGGTTAAAAACAAACAACAACTCATAATGATATTCAAATTTAGTAAGTAAGTAAGTAAGTAATATTTATTTATATAGCGCTTTTCGAGACCAGGGTCACAAAGCGCTTAAACAATCAAAACAATATTAAAATTTAGCATAGGATGTTTAAGAGTGGAGGGTTATTATCTCTTATATATATAAATATATTTATATATCTCATGGATGACAATGACTACATGTGTAAACAGTTACATGGATATCAAATAATAAACGTCTAGACACGTCAATAATATTTATTATATTCATTCATTCGTTATTTTTCTATTGCTTTATCCCTTACCGGGGTCACGGGAGACTGGAGTCTATCCCAGTATGATAGGGCGAGAGGCAGGGGACATTAAAAAATGATATAATATGAATAATAAAATAATATTTTCATGCCTGCAAGTGACGCAGATGCTGTTGACCAATGAGACGTGAGTGTTTTGGTCATGTGATCTGGGAGCCTGGTGACTCGTATAGATGTTGAAAAGCTTGATATTTACATTCATTTCTTAAGAAAACGGTTCAATAATGTCAAACATTAGTAGGTTTCGCTGGTTTGAATCCATCATGAAAACAAAAGTTCTGGCAGATCCACCGGGTTCACCGGCATCTGGTCCACGACGTCTTTTAAAGCGATGTCCGGACCATGAATAATAAAGCATTTGAGATCAGTGTGTCCTGCAGGTCCATTAGTGCCGGAGCGTGGAGATGTAATTGTAACACAGATGTCTAGACTCAGCACATCTGGCTAAATGCAAACCTCACCAGGAGGCCGGCCCCAGAACATCAATACCTGGACGGCCCTCATCGATCAGGAGGCCTGCAGCGGCTCCTTAAACTCGCCCAAGAATTCTTCATTAACGTCCCAGAAAAGCCGCTGGAATCCTAATGAACGACTGCATCTTGTTTTTAAACGGAGCTTCTCCTGAAAGTCCAGGATGATGTTTGCGTTGGTCTCCTCAGAAGTACGACCAGGAGCTCTTCAAGATGGCCATGCCGTGTCTGAGCGCCATCTCCGGGGCGCTGCCGCCCGACTACGTGGACGTGAGCAGCGGCGCCGCCGTGGAGAAGCTGGCGTCGGTCGACGCTCAGGGGAACTTTGACCCCAAACCCATCAGCACCGCCAAGTAAATGTTGACCTTTGACCTGCCTTCGATTCCTGCGCATGTGGTTGATCACGTGATCTTCTGTGGCAGCGTCGCTCTGACGGACAAGATGGAGCACTTTGTCAACAAGTACGCCGAGTACTGCCACGAGAAGTGGTCGGCGGAGAAGGTGGAGTTGTTTTAATGCATTTAAAATATATATATATATATTAAAAAAAGGTTAAATTATGATTTTTTTTATAATTGATTGTAAAATCCAATCATTTTTTACACATAGTTTGATATTGTTATTATAATAATTCAAAAATACATTTTCTGAATTCTATATTTTTGAATTCGTAGTCTTTTAAATTCAATATATAATAGTATAATATAATAAATATATAATATAATATAATATTTCCACCAGACATGACCAACAGAGCACCGAGCTCCTTGATCTAACTTTCAGCCAATCGTGTGAAATGCAGACGATCATGTGATGCATGACTAAATATCAAAACTAATCATTCATTTGGAAAATATTCAATTTTTTAAATTCCAATTTCAACCTTTATTATAGAAATGATTAAAATCGATGAATTACTCTAACCTTCACTATTGGCTAAAAGTGCGATCAGTAGATCGGTGCTCGTCTGGTAATGTCTGACTATTATACCAACATTTTATATTGGATTTAAATATCTAATTTAGAAAATAAATGATTTGTATTAGAATATCAAACTGTTTCATTCATAGAATATATTCAATTAATTTTAAAATTAATTCAAACTTTAAATAACCAAATTAATGAAATACATTTCACAGAAATATTAAATGAATTCATTATTCAGATGCAACTGATATAAACGTAAACACAAGTGAAGCATCTTTTGTCACACAACAGTTACACAGTGTTTCTCTGCAGGTGTTGCTCGGCTGGAGGTTCGGCGAGTGTGTCGACGAGAAGATGAAGACACACACTCAGCTCAGAACCTACAAAGCTCTGACGGAGAAGGTATCGACAGGAGACCACGAGGACACACACACAAACACACAGAGACACAAACAAACACACAGAGACACAAACAAACACACAGAGACACAAACAAACACACAGAGACACAGAGACACAAACAAACACACAGAGACACAAACAGACAGACAAAGACACATACAAAAACAAACACACAGAGACACAAACAGACACACAAAGACACAAACAAAAACAAACACACAGAGACACAAACAGACACACAAAGACACATACAAAAACAAACACACAGAGACACGAACAGACAGACAAAGACACATACAAAAACAAACACACAGAGACACAAACAGACAGACAAAGACACATACAAAAACAAACACACAGAGACACGAACAGACACACAAAGACACATACAAAAACAAACACACAGAGACACAAACAGACACACAAAGACACAAACAAAAACAAAGACACAGAGACACAAACAGACACACAAAGACACAAACAAAAACAAAGACACAGAGACACAAACAGACACACAAAGACACAAACAAAAACAAACACACAGAGACACAAACAGACACACAAAGACACAAACAAACACACAGAGTCACAAACAGACACACAAAGACACAAACAAAAAAACACACAAAGACAAAAACAAACACACAAACAGACACTCAGACAAACATGCACACACAAAAACAAACACACAAAAAATACTCAGACAAACACACAAACACAAACGGTAACACACACAAAAACACACTTGTATTTGTGTGTGTGTTGATATTTGTTTGTTTGTGTTTGTGTGTGTGTTTATATTTGTGTATATGTATCTGTGTGTTCATTCAGTGAAGTAGTGTGTGTTTATATTTGTTAGT
Source organism: Callionymus lyra (assembly GCA_016630915.1). Classification (NCBI taxonomy): domain Eukaryota; kingdom Metazoa; phylum Chordata; class Actinopteri; order Syngnathiformes; family Callionymidae; genus Callionymus; species Callionymus lyra. Next base: position 19,499,943 of record JACEEU010000020.1, read on the forward strand.
TTGTATTTGTGTGTTTATAACGTACCTGTGTTCCTGTGTGTTTTGTTCATATCGCTGTTGTTTGTTTTTTATCTGTGTGTGTTTATAGTTGTGTGTGAATCTGTGTGTGTGTTTATGTTTGTTTGTGTGTATACATTTGTGTGCGATAGAGACGCTCCTCACTGATGTTTGTGCGGCAGGAGAAGGAGACGTACAGGTGGCCTGCGAGGGAGGCGCTGAAGAGCATGCAGGCCATGGGCTGGAGCGTGGATCGGGTGAAGGATGGAGAGAACGTGTCTCTGCAGAGAGAGAACGAGAAGATGCGCAAGATCTCACACATAACTCAGGTGTGCGTCGACCTTCGTGGAGTCGCTTTGTTTCTATCGTCACGTTGTCTTTACAGTCCCTGCAGGCCAACGGCTTCAGTCCCAGTCCGGTGGACATCAGCAACGTGGTTCTGTCCAAAGAAGGCCAGGTGAGTGACCGTCGTACCTGAGGGTCGAGGGTCGAGGGTCGAGGGTCGAGGGTCGAGGGTCGAGGGTCGAGGGTTCGACGCCCTGATGATCTTCTCGCCTCAGATGATGGTGGAGCTGCTGGCGGAGAATCATCACAACATCTGGGCCAAGAAGAAGAAGAGTGAGCTTGGAAGCCGAGGTTTGTGTTTATATGTGTGTGTGTTTATGTTTGTGTTTGTTTAGTCAGTGATGCTGTGTGTGTTTATATCTGTTTGTTTGTATTTGTGTGTGTTTTTATGTTTGTGTGTTTATGTTTGTGTGTGTTCATTCAGTGATGCTGTGTGTGTTTATATCTGTTTGTTTGTATTTGTGTGTGTTTTTATGTTTGTGTTTGTTCATTCAGTGATGCTGTGTGTGTTTATATCTGTTTGTTTGTATTTGTGTGTGTTTTTATGTTTGTGTGTTTATGTTTGTGTGTGTTCATTCAGTGATGCTGTGTGTGTTTATATCTGTTTGTTTGTATTTGTGTGTGTTTTTATGTTTGTGTGTGTTCATTCAGTGATGCTGTGTGTGTTTATGTTTGTGTTTGTTTGTATTTGTGTGTGTGTGTTCATTCAGTGATGCTGTGTGTGTTCATTCAGTGATGCTGTGTGTGTTTATATCTGTTTGTTTGTATTTGTGTGTGTTTTTATGTGTCTGTGTGTTCATTCAGTGATGCTGTGTGTGTTTATATCTGTTTGTTTGTATTTGTGTGTGTTTTTATGTTTGTGTTTGTTCATTCAGTAATGCTGTGTGTGTTGATATTTCTTTGTTTGTATTTGTGTTTATGTTTGTGTGTGTTTATATCTTTTTGTTTGTATTTGTGTGTGTTTTTATGTTTGTGTTTGTTCATTCAGTGATGCTGTGTGTGTTGATATTTCTTTGTTTGTATTTGTGTTTGTGTTTATGTTTGTGTTTGTTCATTCAGTAATGCTGTGTGTGTTGATATTTCTTTGTTTGTATTTGTGTTTGTGTTTATGTTTGTGTTTGTTCATTCAGTGCACTGTGTGTGTTGATATTTCTTTGTTTGTATGTGTCTGTGTGTTCATTCAGTGAAGTAGTGTGTGTTTATGTGTGTGTGTGTTCATTCAGTGACGCTGTGTGTGTTTATATGTGTGTGTGTTTATGTTTGTGTTTGTTCATTCAGTGACGCTGTGTGTGTTTTTATTTTTTTTTTTGTATTTGTGTGTGTGTTTATGTTTGTGTTTGTTCATTCAGTGACGCTGTGTGTGTTGATATTTGTTTGTTTGTTTGTATTTGTGTGTGTGTGTGATCATTAAGTAACTTTGTTTGTGTTTATATTCCTTAGTTTGTATTTTTGTGTTTATAATGTACCTGTGTGTTTTGTGCATATCTCTGTTGTTTGTTTTTATCTATGCGTGTGTGCTTATCTGTGTGTGTGTTTATGTTTGTGTGTATGCTCTATGTGTCTTCAGTGTGGTTGCGTTAAGTATTGTTTGTATTTTGTGTGTGTTTATATTTGTGTGTACTGTATGTGTCTGTGTGGTCATTAAGTAACTTTGTGTGTGTTTATATTAGTTAGTTTGTATTTGTGTGTTTATAACGTACCTGTGTTCCTGTTGTTTGTTTTTATCTATGTGTGTGTGTGTGTGTTTAAAGTTGTGTGTGAATCTGTTTATTTTTGTTTGTGTGTATACATTTGTGTGCGAGTGCATATCTTGAGTTTTTCTTTATATCTCTTTGTGCGTTTGTTCTTTATTTGTGTGTTTTTGCATATTTGAGCTTTGTTTATATATGTGTATGTATATGTGCATGTTTGTTTATATTTGTGTATCTGTATGTCTATTTGTGTGTGTTTGTGTCTATTTGTGTGTGCATGTGTGTGTTAATGTACCTGGTATCATGGCCTCTGTGACTCACACAGTTGTGTTGTTGCAGGAGGTACACACCCTCTGCTGGTGCCCTACGAGACGCTGACGGCCAAAGAGAAGTCCAGAGACCGAGACAAGGCTCTGGATCTGTTTCGTTTCCTGCAGATCAGCGGCTTCAGCGTCACCAGGTGAGTCTTGGCTTCTTCTTCTTCTGATCACCTGAGGTTCTGGTGTTGATGAGGTGGATCTCGCAGAGGTCTGAAGGAGATGGACCACGACACCTCGTCCATGGAGAAAAGATTTGCGTATAAGTTCCTCAAGAAGCTGCTGAAGTATGTGGACCAGGCCCAGGACTTCATCGCACACTTGGGTCAGAACATCTCGTAGAAGAACTTAAAATGTTCTCCATCTGACGATCCTTCTCTCGGTCCAGAGGCCATGGCAGCCAGTGGGAAAACCGACAGGTCGCCGCACGAGCAGGAGATCAAGTTCTTCGCCAAAGTATGTGGACTCCATGTGAAGATCCACTTCCTGTTTAGAGGACAATGTTGCTCTTCTCTGCAGGTCCTGCTGCCTCTCATCGACCAGTACTTCAAGAACCACTGTCTCTACTTCCTGTCGTCGCCCAGCAAGAACCTGAGCAGCAGTGGTTACGCCTCCAACAAGGAGAAGGAGATGGTCACCAGGTCTGAGCAGGAATGATTCTTCACGAGGTCAAACTTCTCTGAACTTCTCTGACCTTCACTCCTGCAGCCTCTTCTGTAAACTGGCAGCTCTGGTGCGACACAGGATCTCACTGTTTGGTGAGAGGGTTGTGTGTCCGCGAGTGTCTGTCTGAGTGTTTGTGTGTGTCTTTGGGTGTCTGTTTGTGTCTCTGTGTGTTTGTTTTTGTTTGTGTCTTTGTGTGTCTGTTTGTATGTTTGTTTGTGTCTCTGTGTGTTTGTTTTTGTTTGTTGTTGTCTTTGTGTGTCTGTTTGTATGTGTGTCTGTTTGTGTCTCTGTGTGTTTGTTTTTGTTTGTGTCTTTGTGTGTCTGTTTGTATGTGTGTCTGTTTGTGTCTCTGTGTGTTTGTTTTTGTTTGTGTCTTTGTGTGTCTGTTTGTATGTGTGTCTGTTTGTGTCTCTGTGTGTTTGTTTTTGTTTGTGTCTTTGTGTGTCTGTTTGTATGTGTGTCTGTTTGTGTCTCTGAGTGTTTGTTTTTGTTTTTGTGTCTGTTTGTATGTGTGTCTGTTTGTGTCTCTGTGTGTTTGTTTTTGTTTGTGTCTTTGTGTGTCTGTTTGTATGTGTGTCTGTTTGTATGTGTGTCTGTTTGTGTCTCTGTGTGTTTGTTTTTGTTTGTGTCTTTGTGTGTCTGTTTGTATGTGTGTCTGTTTGTGTCTCTGTGTGTTTGTTTTTGTTTGTGTCTTTGTGTGTCTGTTTGTATGTGTGTCTGTTTGTGTCTCTGTGTGTTTGTTTTTGTTTGTGTCTTTGTGTGTCTGTTTGTATGTGTGTCTGTTTGTGTCTCTGAGTGTTTGTTTTTGTTTGTGTCTGTTTGTATGTGTGTCTGTTTGTGTCTCTGTGTGTTTGTTTTTGTTTGTGTCTTTGTGTGTCTGTTTGTATGTGTGTCTGTTTGTGTCTCTGAGTGTTTGTTTTTGTTTTTGTGTCTGTTTGTATGTGTGTATGTTTGTGTCTCTGTGTGTTTGTTTTTGTTTGTGTCTTTGTGTATATGTTTTGTCTTTGGGTGTCTGTTTGTGTGTTTGTTTTTGTTTGTGTCTTTGTGTGTGTTTTTGTTTGTGTGTCTGTGTGTTTGTTTTTGTTTGTCTTTGTGTGTGTGTGTGTGTTTTTGTGTCTGTTACTGTTTGTGTGTGTTTGTCTGAGCATCTGTTTGTGCGTGTTTGTTTTTGTTTGTGTGTGTGTGTTTGTGTCTCCGTGTTTTTCTTTTTGTTTGTGTCTTTGTGTGTCTGTTTGTGTCTCTGTGTGTTTGTTTTTGTTTGTGTCTTTGTGTATATGTTTGTTTGTGTGTGTGTGTTTGTCTGAATGTTTTTTTTTTGTGTTTCGGTGTATGTATGTGTTACTTTGTCTGTTTGTGTGTTTAGGCGTATGTGTGCATGGGTGCGATTTTGTTCATGCATTTGTGTATGTTCATGTGTTTGTGTCTTTGAGTGTGAGTTTGTTATCTGTGTGTGTGTGTATATGTTTTTTCTTCTCATGTGTGTTATTGTGCATTTCTATGTGTGTATAATCATTTGTTTTGTGTGGTTTTTGCGTGAGTATGTTCGTGTCTATCTATGTTATTTGTGTGTGTGTTTCTATATGTGTAGTTTTGTCTGAATGTTTTTGTGTGTTTTTTTTGTTCATTTGTATGCGTTTCTGTCCGTGTCTGTCTATGGGTGTTTTTTTTTTAGTTTGTGTTTGTGTTTGTGTGTGTATTTCTGGATCAAATGTGTTGTTTGTGACACAACAGGAAGTGACTCCACGACGATGGTCAGCTGTTTGCACATCCTGGCTCACACTCTGGACACCAGGTGTGTGTTTCTGTTCAACATCTTCTAGAGTTTGTTTGTAATGTTTGTAGTTGGTGTTGATGTTATTATTGTACAAATGAAACTTCATGTCTCAGTTTGTTTGAAAACGTCCGACTGTATTAAAGTGTTTGAGCTGCTGACAGAACGAGGTGTGGGTCCAACAGAACCGTGATGAAGTCCGGATCGGAGCAGGTGAGACTCGGTCTCAGGACCTTCTTCGAGAACGCGGCGGAGGATCTGGAGAAGACCTTGGAGAACCTGAAGCTGGGGAAGTTCACGCACTCGCGCTCGCAGATGAAGGGCGTGTCTCAGAACATCAACTACACCACGGTGGCGCTGCTGCCCATCCTGACGGCGCTGTTCGAACACATCACTCAGCACCACTTCGGCGTCGACCTGCTGCGTGAGTGACCCTCGACCCCGGGTCTCTCCGCTGACCCTCGACCCGGGTCTCTCCGCTGACCCTCATCCGTGATCCTTCTCTTCCAGTGGACGACGTCCAGGTGTCCTGCTACCGCGTCCTCACCAGCCTTTTCGCTCTCGGCACCGGGAAGAACATCTACGTGGAAAGGTGAGTTCGAGGTTCAAAACGTCAACCAATCAGCTGCTTCCTTCATGATAAGCCCCGCCCATCGAGTGGAGCTGGAAGATATTTGATTGGATCAGACGTGTGTCGATGAAAACAGATGATTTGGTCTTTAGAAGTCAACTGTTGTAAAGAAGTGAAGTGAGAAGGTCATCACAGAGAGATGTGTTTCATTACAATAACTTATTGATTTAAAGTCATTTAACTTCTTAAAATGCTTTACTTAATTAATTAGATAATTCACAGTCTTACTTTACTTTTATCAATCATTTCCTGCCTGAACCATCATATCAACACTGTTGGCCGACGCAGATAAAATACAAAATATATATAAAATAAAATATTCACAGTATTTGCTCATGTTTTTGTTGCAAATAAACTGCCAACCTCTAGATGGCAGCAGTCATTAGGTCCTCCGCAGCTAAAGGAAGAATTTAATTTGATCCCGCCGATGACTGAGGACGAGAGGATACAGTGAGTCCAGCAGCTTTTAAAGCTGATGTTTGGACATATTTTGGTTTGAAAACAAATGAAAGTAGTTACGACTTCATCAAGAGTCATGTGGTCTGTAAATACTACAACACCAGAGTCAAGTACTGGACAATACTACACATATATACTTGTTACTACACTATCACAACACCAGAGTCAAGTACTGGACAATACTACACCTATATACTTGTTACTACACTATCACAATACCAGAATCGAGTACTGGACAATACTACACATATATACTTGTTACTACACTATCACAACACCAGAGTCAAGTACTGGACAATACTACACATATATACTTGTTACTACACTATCACAACACCAGAGTCAAGTACTGGACAATACTACACATATATACTTGTTACTACACTATCACAACACAGAGTCAAGTACTGGACAATACTAAACATATATACTTGTTAGTACACTATCACAACACCAGAGTCAAGTACACGACAATACTACACATATATACTTGTTACTACACTATCACAACACCAGAATCGAGTACTGGACAATACTACACATATATACTTGTTACTACACTATCACAACACCAGAGTCAAGTACTGGACAATACTACACATATATACTTGTTACTACACTATCACAACACCAGAATCGAGTACTGGACGATACTACACATATATACTTGTTACTACACTATCACAACACCAGAGTCAAGTACTGGACAATACTACACATATATACTTGTTACTACACTATCATAACACCAGAGTCAAGTACTGGACAATACTACACATATATACTTGTTACTACACTATCACAACACCAGAGTCAAGTACTGGACAATACTACACATATATACTTGTTACTACACTATCACAACACCAGAGTCAAGTACTGGACAATACTACACATATATACTTGTTACTACACTATCACAACACCAGAGTCAAGTACTGGACAATACTACACATACTGTATATACTTGTTACTACACTATCACAAAACCTCTGTGTTTGTTCATTTTTGTGTTGCAATTAAACTCCCTGCCTCTAAATGGCATAATTCTTTACGTCCTCTGTAGCAAAAGCAATAATGATGACTGAGGACGAGAGGATACAGTGAGTCCAGCAGCTTTTAAAGCTGATGTTTGGACATATTTTGGTTTGAAAACAAATGAAAGCAGTTACGACTCCATCTAGAGTCATGTGGTCTGTAAATACTACTACACCAGAGTCAAGTGTTAGTTCTATATTTCCGGCTAGAGGCAAACGTAGCTCGCTCCGGGCGTTTGTGTGGGTGACGACCTTATTAAAGCTGTTGTGTCTCTGCAGGCAGCTGCCAGCTCTGGGTCAGTGTCTGGCGACTCTGGCCGGAGCGATCCCTGTCGCCTTCCTGGAGCCGCTGCTCAACATGTTCAACCCCTGCTCCGTCTTCAACACCAAGAGCGCTCGCGAGAGATCCAGTGAGTGACGCCACCACGTGTCATAGACGCTCCTCAAACCGGACTTCATTCCAGGTCTGGGCGTCTGCGACTCCGTGGAGAAGATGTGTCCCGGGATGCCTCGCCTGGACGGCCTGATCAAGGACATCAACGACATGGCCGAGTCCGGCGCTCGATACACAGAGATGCCGCACGTGATCGAGGTGGTTCTGCCCATGCTGTGCAACTACCTGTCGTACTGGTGGGAGAGGGGTCCGGAGAACCAGGCGGGGGGCGGCGGCGGCGGAGGAGGAGGCGTCTGCTGCACCACCGTCACCTCGGAACACCTCAGCGTCATCCTGGGGAACATCTTGAAGATCCTCAACAACAACCTGGGCATCGACGAGGCCTCGTGGATGAAGAGAATCGCAGGTACTGGACTGTGTTTTTACAGTACGGTGGAACACAAAACTCATTTACAAACTGTAAATATATAATATATATTATTTTATTTTGGAGTTAATACATTTGTCTCAGAAAATTGTCAATTTGTTTCAGAGTTGGGTAGAACTTTATTGATCCTCAGAAGGTCTTCTTCGGGAAATTGTTTTTTTCCAATAAGACACAGCAATACAGCAATTATTCATACAAATAAATCAAAATAAAATAAGAACAAAGAGAAATAAAGAGAAAGAACAAGATGATACAATCTAAGTCTAAAGATAAAGATAAAGAACATATAGAGGGAGTTCATACGTTTGTTTTAGGAATTCATCATTTTTGTCAAGGTTTGTAAAAATGCTTCAGTGTATATAAATATGTATTTAGTATATTGGGACTTTCATTATTTTATTTATTAATATAAATTGTGTCTCAGAAGATGTTTTATTTGTTTCAAAGTTCATACATTTGTTTCAGGAATTCATTAGAGTTTTAAAGTTAGTAAAAATGTTCAGTGAATTACTTTCATACGTTGAAACTTCCCCCCCGCGGTGCAGTGTATGTTCAGCCCATCATCAGCAAGGCCCGCGCAGACCTGCTGAAGAGCCACTTCCTGCCCACGCTGGACAAACTGAAGAAGAAGACGGTGAAGGTCGTGACCGAGGAGGAGCTGCTGAGGGCCGACAGTAAAGGAGACACGCAGGAGGCCGAGCTCCTCATCCTGGACGAGTTCGCCGTCCTGTGCCGGGATCTCTACGCCTTCTACCCCATGCTCATCCGCTACGTGGACAACAACAGGTGAGGGAAGAAGTTCTGTTTCCTGTGATAGTTTGTACTGTTGGATTAAAATTATTACACACTATACGTATACTGTACGCCATACTTAAATTAACGCTTAAAGGTAATCAAAATATAAAGTATAAATGACTTGCATCTAAGAGCGTTGGTTCGAGACAAGCTTGGATCAGAATTAGAGATAAGACACCAGTTATTTCAAACATCTGTTTATCTGCACATCGCGACTTAAATCGTAGATCAAAGAACGAAGCAAGACACACCCGGGAAAGGGGGGCTGAAGACGGAAGAGAAGATAACCCCCTCCTGAGAACATTTGAATGATTAGATTACAAGAAAATAAACTAGGATGTCTCTCTGTCGGTGGCACAGAGAACTTGAAAGGACCATTTGGCCGGAAAGGACGACCCCCTGGGCGGGAAATTTGCTTTAAATATAGCGATGTTTCTACAGATCGGGACCTTTTCTGCCCGGGGCTATTGATCTGTACAGTCGCCGGGAGAAAGTGTGTCCGATCGATCGTAAAGCTTGTATTTTGTTTGATTGTTCATCTCTCTCCACGAAGCGAAGTATAAGACCCGGGGCGGACGTGACGTCGTGTTGGAGCGACGGATCGGACTCCGTGTTTTGACCGTTTTAGTACACAAAGTCATTTTATCCCCACATTGATAGACACGATGGTTGGTGTTTTAAATGTTTCTTCAACCCTCTGGATCTTCAGGTCACGCTGGCTAAAGGAGCCGGACGCAGACTCCAATGAACTCTTCAAGATGGTGGCTGAGATCTTCATCCTCTGGTGCAAGTCACATGTGAGTGTAAAGCCTTTATGGTCGTCCTTCCCGTGTTTACGTCCGACTTTTCCCCCAGAATTTCAAACGAGAGGAGCAGAACTTTGTGGTGCAGAACGAGATCAACAACCTTTCCTTCCTGACCGGAGACAATAAGACCAAGATGTCCAAGGTAGGAGAAACTCTTGTTGATGTTTGAGTTGCTACGTTTGCTACGTTAACGCATGTCACATGTGTATGAAAACATAGAAGGTCTCGACTCTTTTGTCATATTTATTCATTTTTAACCTCAACAACATGATGGACAATTATTTAAGTCAGTTAATACGGAACCATTCGAGGGTCTGCAGCCGGTCATTTCAGATGGAACGTCAATCCAGACAGGAAGTTGTTTCAGACGAGTGATTTTTTTTTAAAACAGCGCCATTTTTAAATACCTGTTATTGAGCATGTTTTTTAAACTAATCTGTAACACATTCAAATGATAAACAGGATTTTCATATCGTGATTAAATGTAATTAAACGGGGAGTTAGTTGAAAGTTCAACACGTATTTAGTTTATTTATAATTAAAATCAACATAAGTAGTTAGTAAACAGCTCTTAAAGATACTTCTGTTAGATGATGGATGATCTAATGATACCTGCTACGTAATGTGACTTAAATAAAAAAACATGTTTTGTAAAACTATATCGTGTATACAGGTGTAGACACGTTCCATTCTTGTTTTTCGGTGTTTATGACCTCCAGCAAGGGTTACCATAAACAAGTACTTATTGTATTGCTATGAACTATTCACTCACTTGTTTATTTTTACCATTATAGATTGTATGTAAAAACTCTGACATGAAATGACAATAAACATTTTAAAAAGCGTAGAACTTGTCATTTAACTACGTGAAAACCTTATGAGATGAAATAACAGTAAACATTTAAAAAAAATTGTCATGTTTATTTTTGTGTCTTGTACAAATTCCACCATCTTTGTCTTCGAAAAGTCTTTCAAGAAATAAAAAAAAACGTAGTTAGTCTGAGGCCACTTCCGGATTTGGCCACGCCCCAAACGTTCGTCTAAACCCACTTCCTGTCTGAATCGACGGGTCTGAATCCTCTGCCTCTGCAGCTGGATATACTTGGACCATTCTGAGTCAACATGCATGTAGCTGCTCTCTAACGACCCCTAGTGGTGTGTCGACGTCACACGCAGGACAGAGAGAAGGATAGAGATAATAGTCAATTGAAATGTCATGTTTTCATTGGTCTTCAAACAAGTGGTTGTCTTCAAGGCTAACATTTTCACTGCCTGTTCACTCTTTATCACCCCATTAACCCTGTCCCGACCCCCCCTCTTTTCCCCGACAGTCATTTAAAGAAAAGGTAGAGTGATGCGGTGCATGTGTGTCACCTGACGCTCTTTGGCTTGTGTTTCTTGGTCAGTGGAGTGGAGAAGTTCTTAGTCTGGTTCTTACGTTCATGTCGTCTTTTCTTCATGTTTGGACTCTTCAAAGAAACTTTATTTGTACTCGGTGGAGGACGGTCGTATCGTGTGTGATCAACTGTGTCTGTGGTGTGTTTGGATGTGTTTGATTGTGCGTCCGTCGCGCTTGATTTGTTTGTTTTTAACAAAGTTTCACGACTTCACTCGAACCCCTTCAGTCCGGCGGTCAAGACCAGGAGAGGAGACACAAGAAGAGACGCGGTGAGTTCTACTCCGTCCAGACGTCTCTGATCGTGGCGGCGCTGAAGAAGATGCTGCCCATCGGCCTCAACATGTGCACGCCTGGAGACCAGGAGCTCATCTCGCTGGCCAAGACCCGCTACCTCCTGGTGAGAACTTGTGTGGAATCACAGGACCTTAGTAGTACTTTCATAACTAGGTCTTAACGAAGTGATGCGAAATTGTCAAGAATTGTTTGATACGATACGTATCACGATAAAAGGATACGATATGGAATGATATATATTTATACTGCAGTAACAAGTATATACGTGTAGTATTGTCCAGTACTTGACTCTGGTGTTGTGATAGTGTAGTAACAAGTGTATATGTGTAGTATTGTCCAGTACTTGACTCTGGTGTTGTGATAGTGTAGTAACAAGTGTATATGTGTAGTATTGTCCAGTACTTGACTCTGGTTGTTGTGATAGTGTAGTAACAAGTATATATGTGTAGTATTGTCCAGTACTTGACTCTGGTGTTGTGATAGTGTAGTAACAAGTATACAGTATATGTGTAGTATTGTCCAGTACTTGACTCTGGTGTTGTGATAGTGTAGTAACAAGTATATATGTGTAGTATTGTCCAGTACTTGACACTGGTGTTGTGATAGTGTAGTAACGAGTATATATGTGTAGTATTGTTGAGTATTTGACTCTGGTGTTGTGATAGTGTAGTAACAAGTATATATGTGTAGTATTGTCCAGTACTTGACTCTGGTGTTGTGATAGCGTAGTAACAAGTATATATGTGTAGTATTGTCCAGTACTTGACTCTGGTGTTGTGATAGTGTAGTAACAAGTATATATGTGTAGTATTGTCCAGTACTTGACTCTGGTGTTGTGATAGTGTAGTAACAAGTATATATGTGTATTATTGTGTAGTACTTGACTCTGGTGTTGTGATAGTGTAGTATCAAGTATATATGTGTAGTATTGTCCAGTACTTGACTCTGGTGTTGTGATAGTGTAGTAACAAGTATATATGTGTAGTATTGTCCAGTACTTGACTCTGGTGTTGTGATAGTGTAGTAACAAGTATATATGTGTAGTATTGTCCAGTACTTGACTCTGGTGTTGTGATAGTGTAGTAACAAGTATATATGTGTAGTATTGTCCAGTACTTGACTCTGGTGTTGTAGTATTTACAGACCACATGACTCTTGACGAAGTTGTAACTACTTTCATTTGTTTTCTAACAAAATATGTCCAAACATCTGCTTTAAGAGCTGCTGGACTCACTGTATCCTCTCGTCCTCAGTCATCTCATTTTATTCTTCCTTTAGCTGTGGAGGACGTAACAACTGATGCCATCTAGAGGCAGGAAGTTTAATTTCAAACAAAGATAGAAAGGCAGCAAATATTTGCATGTTGCTTGTAGTTTTAGTTATAAACAATAAAAACAACTGTGATATTAATTAAAACAATATTTGAAAGACGAAACTGTTATTCTGAAAAAAAATATATTTTTTAAGTGTAACAATATTTTCTTACACCCCTATAAGAAATATGTAAAAAAGGAAACAAAAAGCATATTCCAAACAACTCTGACTGACTGTCTTCACCTGCTCGTGTCCCTGACACACTGGGACTTGATTTTAACCTTTGACCCCAATAGTAAAAGATCAAACCAATCATTGTGACGCAGGGATGGAAATTAAATGTGTGTAAACTTATTTAAATTTCATCTTATTTCCCTTTATATTTCTACCTTTTCTTCGTTTCCAATCCCCTTCTAATACCTAATGATGTCCCTCCTGGTCTTCCATATCTGCCAGTCACTCGTTTTCTCTTGTCCCCGGAACAGAAAGACACGGACGAGGAGGTCAAAGATCACATCAGGGTCAACCTCCACCTGAGAGTGAAGGTAAGTGTCCGGACACATGGATGCTCCTCCTCTGACCTCCTGACCCTTCAGTCGGAGGACCCGGCCGTGAGGTGGCAGCTCAACCTCTACAAGGACGTGGTGACGAGGGGCGACGGACCCCCGGACCCCGACGGCGTGGTGGACCGCATCCAGAGGATCTCCGCCGCCGTCTACAACCTGGAGCAGGTGGAGCAGCCGCTGAGGTCCAAGAAGTGTGTTTGGCAGAAGCTGTTGTCCAAGCAGAGGAAGCGAGCGGTCGTCGCTTGTTTCCGGATGGCGCCGCTTTACAACCTGCCCAGGTGTGTGTTCTTCAACGAATGATGAGGCGTCAGGTGGTTTTCTGCAGCAGGTGGACGGAGTCATGCCTGGTTCTTCCTGCTCCAGTCACTACTTCATATCCTCAGAAAGAAAACAAACCTCCAAAAGTCCAGGAACGAGGTTGATTGACACCTCGTCTGGGAGTAATATGAGTTTTGAATAATTAAATTAATATATTCATAGATTTTAAAGATATTTTACAGATATATTATTGTTCCAGTAATTACAAAATCATTTTATTTAAAATGAAAAGTTGTTTATTTCAAAGTATTTTAAGTTTAAATATGAAAACGTTGGTATAATCGAGTCACCAGACAAAAGCAACAGAGCACCGAGCTGCTGGATCAAACTTTCTGTCAATCAGACGATCACGTGACGACGTAGAAGCACATGATTAAGATTTTTTAATCAAATTAAATACAATTCCAGATTGACAGTTAAATTTTCATTTAGAATTTGAATATGTTTTAGTATTAAATCCAATATTTCTATATCAAATTTAAAAAAATTAAGTAACAATTGAATAAAACATTTACTATTTTCAGACTTTGAAATCATAAAACCAATAATTCAAAAATACATTTTTAAAGTCACTTGTCGTACATGATTTGCTGAAAGTTAGATCAAGGAAACCTCGCAGGTATTGTCGGATGATACTATTATACCAACATTTTTTATATTTCATTTTAACAACTAGAATTGAAGAATATTGAATTCAGAAAAAAATAATTGAAATTAAAATATCAAACTGGGAACATGGAAACATTTGGAAACATTTAAATAAAACTTTGAAATGTTAAAATGAACCATCAATATTCTGGTGACACTGAGAAACTTCCAGAGAACGGTAGTAAAAAACAAAGAATCATGAGTCCGGTCTGCATCTGATGAGACGACAGTGTTAACCTGAAGCTCGCACTCGTCCGTCGACTCAACATGTCTGTCGCTCTTTCTTTCTTCTTCTTCCTTCTTCTTCTTCTTCTTCTTCTTCTTCTTCTTCTTCTCCGTGTCGCTCGCTGTCCTCAGGCACAAAAATAACAATTACTTCCTGAAGGCCTACGGACACGTTTGGCTGGAGAGCGTGCACGAGAGCGCCGACTGTGATGGTCTGCTCCACGTGCTGACGGTAACCTCCACCGCTGTTGCCATGACGACCCGCCTCCTCTTAACACGTCCCCTCAGACCCCAATAACGTGAGCCCCCCTGGTTCCATCCACTGGTCCATGTTGGCACCGGAGACTCCAACGAAAGCTGCTCTGAACTGAGTCGCGCTCGGAGAACTTCCTTCTCACAGGTTCCTGCAGGAGTTCGACTCCAGGAAGTGACGTTGTGTCAGAAGTGTCGACTTTTAATGATCGTTATTGTTAGTTTGATGATGTCATTAAATAGAAATGTCTATTATTTTCTATACCATATTTATCGGCACATCGTAGATCCACTGATCTAAGATATTGACAGTGTGTCAAATATAATCGTTATGATTGATTGACCCTGAACGGATTATAAAACCTTTCAAAATGTTGATTAACTACAAATCCGCGCCGCAAGGGCTCTGTAGTATTACTCTGCCGGGCTTCAAAGTATTTCTTCACTGGGATTTGAAGTATTAGTTATAAAGGCTTCAAAGTATTATTTTCTAAGGCTTTGAAGAATTACACCACGTGGCTGTGAAGTATTATTCCCTGAGGTCACAAAGTATTACGCCGCTAGACTGTGTACTATTACACGACTAGGCTCTGTACTATTACTCTGCGTGGCTTTGAAGTATTACACGGCTATGCTCTGTACTATTACTCTGCGTGGCTTTAAAGTATTACACGGCTAGGCTCTGTACTATTACTCTGCGTGGCTTTGAAGTATTACACGGCTAGGCTCTGTACTATTACTCTGCGTGGCTTTGAAGTATTACACGGCTAGGCTCTGTATTATTACTCTGCGTGGCTTTGAAGTATTACACGGCTAGGCTCTGTACTATTACTCTGCGTGGCTTTGAAGTATTACACGGCTAGGCTCTGTACTATTACTCTGCGTGGCTTTGAAGTATTACACGGCTGGGCTCTGTATTATTACTCTGCGTGGCTTTGAAGTATTACACGGCTAGGCTCTGTATTATTACTCTGCGTGGCTTTGAAGTATTACACGGCTAGGCTCTGTACTATTACTCTGCGTGGCTTTGAAGTATTACACGGCTAGGCTCTGTATTATTACTCTGCGTGGCTTTGAAGTATTACACGGCTGGGCTCTGTACTATTACTCTGCGTGGCTTTGAAGTATTACACGGCTGGGCTCTGTACTATTACTCTGGAAACGGCTAGGCTCTGTACTATTACTCTGCGTGGCTTTGAAGTATTACAAGGCTGGGCTCTGTACTATTACTCTGCGTGGCTTTAAAGTATTACACGGCTAGGCTCTGTACTATTACTCTGCGTGGCTTTAAAGTATTACAAGGCTGGGCTCTGTACTATTACTCTTAATGCTTCTTATAATCCTGTGGAACATCAAGATGGATCCAATCATTTATAAAGTCCTTATAGTCCGATAAATACTGTAATAACTTGTTTATTCCAAATCCAACATGATGGATGTGACTCGTCAGACGCGACAGAAATAAATCACTTGTTCTGTCGGTGACCAGTGTGATGTACCAGCTCCCTGAACTAACAACTTCTCTCATGCTTTGATCTAACCCTCCCCCCCCGGCCCCCCAGGCATCGCTCCATTAACCTCTTCCTCCTGGCCTATCAGAGAATATGGATAGAAACAGAGGAATACTCTTTTGAGGAGAAGCTAGTGCAGGACCTTGCAGTAAGTACTTGATGCTGCCCCCTAGTGGCGCCATCGCAGCCTGGTCACGTCACTGCTCCTGTGAAGGAACAGCCTGACATCACCGATGATGTCACCGATGATGTCACTGATGATGTCAGAGCGTGGACGACATCAGTGATGATGTCAGAGCGTGGACGACATCACTGATGATGTCAGAGCGTGGACGACATCATTGATGATGTCAGAGCGTGGACGACATCAGTGATGATGTCAGAGCGTGGACGACATCAGTGATGATGTCAGAGCGTGGGCCATCAGTGATGATGTCAGAGCGTGGACGACATCAGTGATGATGTCAGAGGCGTGGCGACATCACTGATGATGTCAGAGCGTGGACGACATCAGTGATGATGTCAGAGCGTGGACGACATCACTGATGATGTCAGAGCGTGGACGACATCAGTGATGATGTCAGAGCGTGGACGACATCAGTGATGATGTCAGAGCGTGGCGACGACATCACTGATGATGTCAGAGCTGGGCCTGACATCACTGATGATGTCAGAGCGTGGACGACATCACTGATGATGTCAGAGCGTGGACGACGTCAGTGATGATGTCAGAGCGTGGACGACATCAGTGATGATGTCAGAGCGTGGACGACATCATTGATGATGTCAGAGCGTGGACGACATCACTGATGATGTCAGAGCGTGGACGACATCATTGATGATGTCAGAGCGTGGACGACATCACTGATGATGTCAGAGCGTGGACGACATCATTGATGATCTCAGAGCGTGGACGACATCATTGATGATGTCAGAGCGTGGACGACATCACTGATGATGTCAGAGCGTGGACGACATCATTGATGATGTCAGAGCGTGGACGACATCAGTGATGATGTCAGAGCGTGGACGACATCATGTGAGTCAGAGGCGTGGACCGACATCAGTGATGATGTCAGAGCGTGGACGACATCAGTGATGATGTCAGAGTGTGGACGACATCGCCGATGATGTCAGAGCGTGGACGACATCAGTCATGATGTCAGAGCGTGGATGACATCACTGATGATGTCAGAGCGTGGATGACATCAGTGATGATCTCAGAGCGTGGACGACATCAGTGATGATGTCAGAGCGTGGACGACATCACTGATGATGTCAGAGCGTGGACGACATCACTGATGATGTCAGAGCGTGGACGACATCAGTGATGATGTCAGAGCGTGGACGACATCAGTGATGATGTCAGAGCGTGGACGACATCAGTGATGATGTCAGAGCGTGGACGACATCACTGATGATGTCAGAGCGTGGACGACATCAGTGATGATGTCAGAGCGTGGACGACATCAGTGATGATGTCAGAGCGTGGACGACATCAGTGATGATGTCAGAGCGTGGACGACATCAGTGATGATGTCAGAGCGTGGACGACATCAGTGATGATGTCAGAGCGTGGACGACATCACTGATGATGTCAGAGCGTGGACGACATCAGTGATGATGTCAGAGCGTGGGCGACATCAGTGATGATGTCAGAGCGTGGACGACATCAGTGATGATGTCAGAGCGTGGGACGACATCACTGATGATGTCAGAGCTGGACGACTCACTGATGATGTCAGAGCGTGGACGACATCAGTGATGATGTCAGAGCGTGGACGACATCACTGATGATGTCAGAGCGTGGACGACATCAGTGATGATGTCAGAGCGTGGACGACATCACTGATGATGTCAGAGCGTGGACGACATCAGTGATGATGTCAGAGCGTGGACGACATCACTGATGATTAGAGCGGAATGATGATGTAGAGCGTGGAGACATCATGATGATGTAGGGTGGAGATGATGTAGGGTGGAGAATAGTGATGATGTAGGTGGGCGACATAGTGATGAAGATATGTAGAGCGTGCACTCAGTGATGATTCAGAGCTGGGCGAATCAGTGATGATGTCAGAGCGTGGATGACATCAGTGATGATGTCAGAGCGTGGACGACATCACTGATGATGTCAGAGCGTGGACGACATCACTGATGATGTCAGAGCGTGGACGACATCACTGATGATGTCAGAGCGTGGACGACATCAGTTTGAGTCTCACTGTGTGTGTAGTGGTGAATACTAGAGGTGTCAACATATACACATGCAAACAGCAACACAAATATTAACTGTGTACTCGTCTCCTAAGTATTACTCCACGACTGGGACGCTATAAACGGGCTGTTAATATTTTAAATGAAGTTCTTATTTATCTCTAATGTTTGCTATAATACCATTTTTGTCTGATGACTACTAGAATGGCTTTGATTTAAATTTTGAGACAGAGCCCTCTAGTGGTTTTATGGTGCAACTGCAATACAAAGATGATAAATCTCAGAGTTGATGAGCTTCGATCAAACGTGTACAGAAACACGTAGAAACATCGACACCTCTAGTGAACACATCCATGAACTTCTTATGATTCAACGTCACCGTTTAAGTCCTTAAGTTGTCATGACGATGTTGCTTGAATCCATCTGGCTGCTGTGTGTGTGTCTGTTAAGAAGTGTGTGCATGTGTGTCAGCATGTGCTGTGTGTGTGTGTGTGTGTGTGTGTGTGTGTGTGTCTGCATGTTAATCCACTGCCTGCCGACGATTGATCGATGATTGTAAAGTTTGTGGTTGTCAAACAATTCTTTGAGGTGGAAGTTGAACAAAGTGATAACAACATCAGAAGTTACATTATAAATAGGAGTGTGTATACGATAAGTATCACGATACGATATACAGTGATGTATACAGTAAAAGTGTAGTAACAAGTACTGTATATATGTGTAGTATTGTCCAGTACTTGACTCTGGTGTTGTGATAGTGTAGTAACAAGGATATATGTGTAGTATTGTCCAGTACTTGACTCTGGTGTTGTGATAGTGTAGTAACAAGTATATATGTGTAGTATTGTCTAGTACTTGACTCTGGTGTTGTGATAGTGTAGTAACAAGTATATGTGTAGTATTGTCCAGTACTTGACTCTGGTGTTGTGATAGTGTAGTAACAAGTATATATGTGTAGTATTGTCCAGTACTTGACTCTGGTGTTGTGATAGTGTAGTAACAAGTATATATGTGTAGTATTGTCCAGTACTTGACTCTGGTGTTGTGATAGTGTAGTAACAAGTATATATGTGTAGTATTGTCCAGTACTTGACTCTGGTGTTGTGATAGTGTAGTAACAAGTATATATGTGTAGTATTGTCCAGTACTTGACTCTGGTGTTGTGATAGTGTAGTAACAAGTATATATGTGTAGTATTGTCCAGTACTTGACTCTGGTGTTGTGATAGTGTAGTAACAAGTATATATGTGTAGTATTGTCCAGTACTTGACTCTGGTGTTGTGATAGTGTAGTAACAAGTATATACTTGTAGTATTGTCCAGTACTTGACTCTGGTGTTGTGATAGTGTAGTAACAAGTATATATGTGTAGTATTGTCCAGTACTTGACTCTAGTGTTGTGATAGTGTAGTAACAAGTATATATGTGTAGTATTGTCCAGTACTTGACTCTAGTGTTGTGATAGTGTAGTAACAAGTATATATGTGTAGTATTGTCCAGTACTTGACTCTGGTGTTGTAGTATTTACAGACCACATCACTCTTCACGAAGTCGTAAATACTTTCATTTGTTTTCAAACCAAAATATGTCCAAATATCAGCTTTAAAAGCTGCTGGACTCCCTGTATCCTCTCGTCCTCAGTCATCGGCAGGATCTCTCAGGATAACATTGTTCCTTTAGCCTTTATTTGTCTCTGAGTGACTCACCTGGAGTCGTTTGAGAACCACCGACTTGGACGAGTGTCTCCTAGTGTCCTGAAGCTGAAGGTTTGATTCCTGTGAGCAGAAGCTGCAGAACAAGGTGGAGGAGGAGGAAGAGGAGGAGGTCCGTCAGCAGCCGGACCCTCTTCATCAGCTGGTCCTGCACTTCAGCCACAACGCTCTGACCGAGTGCAGGTACGATCCCAGAGGTTCTTGTTGCTATGATCTAAGATCTTAAGCTTGAGTCCATCCATCAGCTCTCTGGATGAAGATCCGCTCTACATCGCATACGCAGACATGATGGCCAAGGTAACGAGAGCATCCTCTGGAGATGATCTGGACCTGAGATGTTTGTCTCCTGACAGAGCTGTGCCGAGGGAGAGGAGGAGGAGGAGGAAGAGGAAGGGAAGGAGAAGACGTTCGAGGTAGGTTCCTCTGGGTGAAGGTGGTGAAGGAGCATCACAGCAGCCTGAGTGTTGCAGGAGAAGGAGATGGAGAAGCAGAAGATGTTGTACCAACAGGCCCGGCTGCACGAGCGAGGAGCCGCGGAGATGGTTCTGCAGATGATCAGCGCCAGCAAAGGTTCAGAGTCTCCATCCAGATGTTCTACAGCATCAACTCAAGTGTTTCTCCTCAGGTCGACTCGGAGACATGGTGACCTTCACCTTGAAGCTCGGGATCTCTGTGCTGAACGGAGGGAACGTGGTCGTGCAGCAGGTGTGTGTGAGAGTGTGTGTGTCAATGTGTGTGTGCGCGTGCGTGTGCGTG
Organism: Callionymus lyra; assembly: GCA_016630915.1. Classification (NCBI taxonomy): domain Eukaryota; kingdom Metazoa; phylum Chordata; class Actinopteri; order Syngnathiformes; family Callionymidae; genus Callionymus; species Callionymus lyra. The sequence continues at coordinate 19,520,490 of JACEEU010000020.1, forward strand.
TGTGTGTGTGTGTGTGTGTGTGTGTGCAGAGAGCTTTGCTTCATCAGTTGATCTCCTCACAGAAAATGCTCGACTACCTGAAGGAGAAAAGAGATGTTGGTTTTTTCAAAAGTTTATCTGGGCTGATGATGTCATGCAGGTAACACAACTCAACAACTCAGTTAACACACTTCCTCTGAGTGACGCACACTTTCATCTCCAGTGTTCTGGACCTCAACGCCTTCGAGAGGCAGAACAAAGCAGAAGGTCTGGGGATGGTCACTGAAGAAGGATCCAGTAAGAGTTTAGTTGTATTTAAACATGTGAGCCACTGAGGAAATGATCAATTAAATGATGAAGCTACTACATTAGTACACAAATATATATATTTTTCACAATATATCGAGAAGTATTTATATGTACAAAGTATCTAGATGTACCTCGAGTAAACGGCGTTGCTTAAAATACTATTCATCTTATTCTGCATGAGGTCGACTCGCCAACGTTGCTTTGGTTCAAGCAGGAAGTGAACGATTCAAGTGTTTATTAACAAAATAAAACTACATTTAAAAAACAATTACATTTTAAATTGAGTTCATAACTAATCCAGTGATAAATAACAAACACATGTGAAAACAAAACAGAAAGAACAAAGAATGATATTTATGTATAAAAGTAGATGGATAGATGTACATGATAGATGGATGGATTGATAGATGATAGTTGGATACATGATAGATGATAGTTGGATACATGATAGATGATGGATGGATAGATAGATAGATGGATAGATAGATGGATGGATGGATACATGATAGATAGATGGATGGATGAAGATGATAGATGGATGGATAGATGGATGGATAGATGGATAGATGGATGGATGGATGGATGGATGGATACATGATAGATAGATGGATGGATGGATGGATGGATGGATGGATGGATAGATAGATAGATAGATAGATAGATAGATAGATAGATAGATAGATAGATAGATAGATAGATAGATAGATAGATAGATAGATAGATAGATAGATAGATAGATAGATAGATAGATAGATAGATAGATAGATAGATAGATAGATAGATAGATAGATAGATAGATAGATAGATAGATAGATAGATAGATAGATAGATGGATAGATGGATAGATAGATAGATAGATAGATAGATAGATAGATAGATAGATAGATAGATGGATGGATGGATACATAATAGATAGATGGATGGATGAAGATGATAGATAGATGGATGGATGGATACATGATAGATAGATAGATGGATGGATGGATACATGATAGATGGATGGATGAAGATGATAGATGGATGGATGAAGATGATAGATGGATGGATGGATACATGATAGATGGATGGATGGATACATGATAGATGGATGGATGAAGATGATAGATAGATGGATGGATGGATACATGATAGATAGATAGATGGATGGATGGATACATGATAGATGGATGGATGAAGATGATAGATGGATGGATGAAGATGATAGATGGATGGATGGATACATGATAGATGGATGGATGGATACATGATAGATGGATGGATGAAGATGATAGATGGATGAATGGATGAAGATGATAGATGGATGGATGAAGATTGATAGATGGATAGATAGATACACTTTATTCCCTTCTTTTATCTGCCACTGAAATCCTCCTGAACTCAAACATGAGATACTCTGAGTCGTATTAATCTCCTTTGATGTAAATTATTTTATCGCGTGTTTAAAACAAATGTTCTCAGGATCTGATGAAGTTTGAATGAAGATGTTTGTCATGTTTGTCGTCACCTCACGTCAGAAAAGTGTCTCAACATTATCTTCTTCTTCTTCTTCTTCTTGTGAACGATGATAACTGTCTCATGTTTGTTTCCTTCTGATCATGTTTCTATGTCATCGGTCGCAGTCAACGTGAGTGAGCGCGGTAAATACATGCTGAGCTTCCTCTCTCCCTGCATGTGCATCTGACCCCCTGAGTCTCCACTGCCAGACTTAACCTGAAGATCCTTTCATTCCTCCTTGAGTGTGTGACGAACCAGGAGGGCTGCACAATAATGTTTGTTTGTCAATAACCATTTAATGCACCTTTGAAACCACGAACACACGAGTGTTGAAGAACATCACTGTCGTCAGAATGTTAAGTCAATTATATTTAAAGAGCTTTTCTAGACCAGGGTCACAAAGTGCTTCAAGAATCAAAACAATATTCAATAAAATAAATACTTAAAAGATCAAGATAATACTGAGAACACAGATGTTTCTGAAGGAGTCAGTAGATCATCAAACACCTTAAGATGTTTCTTAAAGGAGTCAGTAGATCATCAAACACAGATGTTTCTTGAAGGAGTCAGTAGATCATCAAACACAGATGTTTCTTGAAGGAGTCAGTAGATCATCAAACACAGATGTTTCTTGAAGGAGTCAGTAGATCATCAAACACAGATGTTTCTTGAAGGAGTCAGTAGATCATCAAACACAGATGTTTCTTGAAGGAGTCAGTAGATCATCAAACACAGATGTTTCTTGAAGGAGTCAGTAGATCATCAAACACAGATGTTTCTTGAAGGAGTCAGTAGATCATCAAACACAGATGTTTCTTGAAGGAGTCAGTAGATCATCAAACACAGATGTTTCTTGAAGGAGTGATCATCAAAGATCATCAAACACAGATGTTTCTTGAAGGAGTCAGTAGATCATCAAACACAGATGTTTCTTGAAGGAGTCAGTAGATCATCAAACACAGATGTTTCTTGAAGGAGTCAGTAGATCATCAAACACAGATGTTTCTTGAAGGAGTCAGTAGATCATCAAACACAGATGTTTCTTGAAGGAGTCAGTAGATCATCAAACACAGATGTTTCTTGAAGGAGTCAGTAGATCATCAAACACAGAGATGTTTCTTGAAGGAGTCAGTAGATCATCAAACACAGATGTTTCTTGAAGGAGTAGTAGATCATCAACAGTTTGTAGATCATCAAACACAGAGATGTTTCTTGAAGGAGTCAGTAGATCATCAAACACAGATGTTTCTTGAAGGAGTCAGTAGATCATCAAACACAGATGTTTCTTGAAGGAGTCAGTAGATCATCAAACACAGATGTTTCTTGAAGGAGTCAGTAGATCATCAAACACAGATGTTTCTTGAAGGAGTCAGTAGATCATCAAACACAGATGTTTCTTGAAGGAGTCAGTAGATCATCAAACACAGATGTTTCTTGAAGGAGTCAGTAGATCATCAAACACAGATGTTTCTTGAAGGAGTCAGTAGATCATCAAACACAGAGTGTTTCTTGAAGGAGTCAGTAGATCATCAAACACAGATGTTTCTTGAAGGAGTCAGTAGATCATCAAACACAGATGTTTCTTGAAGGAGTCAGTAGATCATCAAACACAGATGTTTCTTGAAGGAGTCAGTGGAGATCATCAAACACAGATGTTTCTTGAAGGAGTCAGTAGATCATCAAACACAGAATGTTTCTTGAAGGAGTCAGTAGATCATCAAATACAGATGTTTCTTGAAGGAGTCAGTTGAGTCAACTGCGTGAATCGAACATTTTAAATACTTGAACTTTCAATTTTTATTGACATGTTTTCAAGCTTTGAATTATTTATTTTTATTAATTCAAATATTTCTCCATTGAAAGGTTAAATTTGTTTTTATTGAATAATTGAATTAAGCATATATTTATAACGTATATACTTATTCAAAATATTTGTCTAGTGCAACGATTATATATATATATATATATATATATATATATATATATAAATGAAATTAGAACAAACCTGGACGTTGTTTGTCACTTTGACAGCAAACTTCATGTTTTTGTTCATTTTATATAATGTTATTCTTTACTTTATTCAAATCTTTAAATAACCAGATTTATTGTTCTTGTTGTTTTTTGGTCGTTTGGTGAGTATTTCCTGTCCCTCAAAATACTGTAAGAAAGGTTCTTTGATATACGTTTAAAATAAAATACTTCATAATATCATCGCATAAGTTTTGTCCTTCTTTCCTTTTTTCCCTCGTATTAAGACTGTTTTTTTCTCTTTACAGCCTTTTAAAACTTTCATGATCTAATCTATTGAATCCAATAATTATTATAGAAAATAAATTCAATGATTGAAATTAACATAATTAAAAAAAGGTAAACATGTTCAATATTCTGATGGCACTGATTCACTTCAGAATCAAACAGAAAACAGTTCAGGTTTGACCTTGAATCATGTCTTTAAAGCTGAAGGTCAAATATTGTGCAGTCCTGCCTTCTTCTCAACAAACGACCTCGATGTTTGGACTAAACATCTGAAGGTTGTTTAACGTCTTCTGCTTCAGAGACACTATTTTATTTCCTCCTGTCCTTCATCGTCACGTGTTGACGGTGGTTTCCTATCATCAGGTTCCAAAGTTCTGCAGAACGACGAGTTCACCAAAGACCTCTTCAGGTTCCTGCAGCTCCTCTGTGAAGGCCACAACAACGGTAGCCCCCGCTGGACGGACCTGGTTCTGCGGCTCGTTTGGTTGACGGATGGTTGTCGTCTGTAGATTTTCAGAACTTCCTGAGGACTCAGACCGGCAACACGACCACGGTGAACATCATCATCAGCACCGTGGACTACCTGCTCCGACTCCAGGTGAGGCTGGCGCTCTCCTGCCGGTGCCGGGTCGCTGATGTTCCGTCTGATGCAGGAGTCCATCAGCGACTTCTACTGGTACTACTCCGGCAAAGAGGTGATCGACGAGGCGGGTCAGAGGGACTTCTCCAAGGCCCTGGCGGTCGCCAAGCAGGTCTTCAACTCCTTGACGGAATACATTCAGGTGAGTGAAGACCAACTGCTGGAGATTCAGTTTTCTAGTGTTTGGAAGCAAACGAGTCAGAATATTGAAGGTTAAACATCTCAAATGATGAAACAAAAGGACTTTTTTAATTATTTAAAGCATTTATTTATTTTATTTAATCATTTAATTCAATAATTAGTATAAAAGAAGGTTTAATTAATTTAATTAAACATTTCAAACATTTTTAAATTGACTGATTTTGTTTTTACACATTGAGTTTGAAATTCTTGATGATGATTTAAAAGTAAATGATCTATTATTTGCTAAATTAAAATGTTTTTAATTATAATATAAAACTTTATAATTATTATTTCACAGATTCACTCGAGTCTGACTTAAGTAAACATTTAAAATTATTAGTTTTCCTTTAAGCAAAGGTTAAAAAACGAGTTTTGTTATTTATTTATCATTTTGTCAGATTCAAGTTATTTCTATTATAACAATTTCTATCATTTTCATCAAAATATTAATGGTTTAATTGAATATTTCAAATAACTAACATTTTTTAACATATTAAAATAAATTAAAAAAACATATGTATATTTTGATATTGTTATTGCAATAATTAAAAAATAAATGTTTTAAATTCCTTGTGTTTTACTTTGTAGTCTTTTTAATTGAATATAAAAATATAAAAGAGTTCAGAAATACTTGATCCAACTTTTGGTCCATCGGACGATCACGTGTCAGAGTTTAAAGTTCACTGTTCATTTCAGTTCAATATTCTGATACTTCAAAAGTCATTTATCTTTCAAGAATATTTCCAGTTAATCCAGTTGCAAGTGTGTCTTCAGAAGATCCTCCACAGTGATGCTCTGGTGTTTGTGGTCCAGGGTCCCTGCATCGGGAACCAGCAGAGTCTGGCTCACAGCCGCCTGTGGGACGCCGTGGTCGGCTTCCTGCACGTCTTCGCCAACATGCAGATGAAGTTGTCGCAGGTGAGTCCACGATACACACCTGGATGTCGGTTCAAAACTCATCACAGTCCAGCTGTTGTGATAAATAAACTCTATTCTAATGTGCGCCACTAGAGGTCGCCACAGACCACAGTGAGTCTGACTCGACACTGAAACCTATTGAGTTATTAACGGGTTTGAAATTAAACGAGTGTTTAATCAACTGAGCTTCTTATAAAATGATCAAGATACTTACAAACATATGTTTATTGATCAATCTACTGATAATACTTTATATGTGGTTATGAAGGTACATCAATATACATTAAATCTATGTTCTTTATCTTTAGACTTGGATTGTATCATCTGGTTCTTTCTCTTTATTTCTCTTTGATCTTATTTTTATGAATAATTGCTGTATTTCTGTGTCTAATTGGAATTGTACAATCAAATCAAATCAATAAAGTTCTACCTAAACTAACCTAAGATACCAAATCAATATTCAATATCTTTATCTTTTTTTCTTTTCTTTCTTGGCTTTCAAATCGATCAATATATATCCTTGTTACTACACTTTCACTATATACTGTATCGTTGTATCATGATACGTACAACACTTTCCTTCAAATATACACACTTACAATAAACGATGTATTTTCAACGCTGACGTCACTCTTGAGCTGATAAATGACTTTACTTTTCATATTTCGCTCCTGGGTTCAGATGTGATTTACGATCCCGTGAGTCACACTGACCCGACCATCTGCTCTCAGGAATGATAACGATTCCTCTGACGGATGATTCTTTGAAGGACCTTCTGGCTTGACTTTGGTGTGGTCTCCAGAGGAGGTGTGATTGTGTGGTGTGTACCTCCTCGCAGGACTCCAGTCAGATCGAGCTGCTGAAGGAGCTGCTGGACCTGCAGAAGGACATGATCGTCATGATGCTCTCGCTGCTCGAAGGTTCGCTGACGTCCCTCGACTCTCTTCAAAAAACCTAAAGGAAATCGAAGTAGAACCAGTTGTTTTTCAATATTCAAGTCCATGGTGACGCCTTATAATCTCTCGATACACATATTTTCACACGGTTGATACACAACTGACACGTTTACTTCAAGTATATTTGAAGTTTCAAACTCAACATTACATTCGTCTCAACAAGCCTCTAAGTAACGCTGACCTGAACAGCTCCCGTAATGCTTTGCCGCCCAGCAAAACCAGTCCAAGCCATTAGAAAGGCATCCTGGGAGTTTAGTGTTTCGTTGACACCATAAGTACCGTATTCTCCGGACTATAAGTGTCTCCGGAGTACAAGTCGCTGCAGCCATGAAATGCATAATAAAGAAGTAAAAACATATATAAGTCGCACTGGAGTATAAGTCGTGTTTTTGTGGGAAATGTATTTGATAAAATCCAAGAACAGACATATGATCTTGAAAGTTTAAAATAAAACTAGAGGCAACAACAGAATAATGTTACGTTACATGAAGTGAGAACCTGGTATGTTAACATAACATATGAAGAGTTATTCAGAGAACTATAGCATCAATAACTAACTAGTTTACCAAACCATCCGTGTAACTCCAAATAACTCTTCATCCTCGTGTCACTTTTAAACAACTAACTCACTCCGGAGGTAGAAGATGCTTCCTCTTCTACGTGGAAATGATCAACACAGGCCTAGAGCGCCCTCTGGTGGTTTAGTGTGAAAATAACATGTGAAATGATATAATAATGTGGTAATAGTTTCACACATAAGTCGCTCCAGAGTATAAGTCGCGGACAAACTATGAAAAAAACTGCGACTTATAGTCCGGAGAATACGGTACTGTGTGTGTAGTAGTTAGTGTCTCCAACTAAGGTTGAGGTTGATCTGCTGGTTTAATAAATGACGTGTTCGTGACACGAGTCAACAAAGAGCTTTGATGTTCCTGACTGTAGTATTATGTACTTTATAACCAAATAAGTTGTACTGTGTGTGAAACGCGAAGGTTAAACTACAATCTGAGGATGTAATACTCTATAAGTTGTAGTTTTCTATCCGACACGACCTTCATTAGATCGTCTTGTCGCACCAGCGACTGAGCTCCAGGGTCAGACTGGATGAGTGAACATGACGTGATGTTTCTTCTGTCCTTCAGGTAACGTCGTCAACGGGACCATCGGCAAACAGATGGTGGACACTCTGGTGGAGTCTTCCAGCAACGTGGAGATGATCCTCAAGTTCTTCGACATGTTCCTGAAGCTGAAGGACCTGACCACCTCCGACAGCTTCAAGGAGTACGACCCCGAGAGCAAAGGAATCATCTCCAAGAAGGACTTCCAGAAGTCGATGGAGAACCAGAAGCAATACTCGCAGTCGGAGATCGAGTTCCTGCTGTCGTGCGCCGAGGCCGACGAGAACGACATGTTCAACTACGAGCAGTTCGTGCAGCGCTTCCACGAGCCCGCCAAGGACATCGGCTTCAACGTGGCGGTTCTTCTGACCAACCTGTCGGAGCACATGCCTCACGACGCCCGCCTGGCCACCTTCCTGGACCTGGCCGAGAGCGTCCTCAGCTACTTCGCGCCTTTCCTGGGACGCATCGAGATCATGGGCGGAGCCAAGCGCATCGAGAGAGTCTACTTCGACATCAGCGAGTCCAGCCGCACGCAGTGGGAGAAGCCGCAGGTGAAGGAGTCCAAGCGTCAGTTCATCTTCGACGTGGTGAACGAGGGCGGCGAGAGCGAGAAGATGGAGCTGTTCGTCAACTTCTGCGAGGACACCATCTTCGAGATGCAGCTGGCGTCTCAGATCTCCGAGCCGGACCCGGTGGAGCGTCCGGAGGACGACGACGAGGACGAGCAGAGCGGGACGGAGAATCAGGAGGAGGAGGAGGAGGAGGAGACCACCATGATGGAGACCTCCTCCGCCTTCACGGTGGCCTGCGCCTCCATGAAGAAGAGCCTCGCCAACCTCCGCCAGCTGCTCACGCTCAAGAGCATGAGGCGTCAGTACAGACGCTTCCGGAAGATGAGCGTCCGCGAGATGGTGCGTGGCTTCTTCTCCTTCTTCTGGATGATGTTCACTGGCCTCTTCCACTTCATCTACAGCCTGGTCTGGGGCTTCTTCCACATCCTGTGGACCACCATGTTCGGTGGCGGGCTGGTCGAAGGAGCCAAGAACATGAAGGTCACTGACATTCTGGGGAACATGCCGGATCCCACGCAGTTTGGAATACACGGCGACGTGATGGAGATGGAGAAGATGGAGGCCAGCGAAGCCGCCGCCCTGGCGGAGATGGGTCAGAGGTCTCAGGGGGACGCCACGGAGTCCGACCTCATGGCAGAACTTCTCAACATCCAGCCCAAGAGGGAGGGAAAACACGGGGCGGAGCCCGGGCTGGGGGACGTGTCCGAGGTGGTGGTGGGCGACGCTCCGTCCATAGCCAGCGCCGTCAAGCAGAAGAAAGCTCAGGTGAGTCACGAGCCAGGAGAACATCATCAGAGGTTTGAACGAGAACGTTTGTCGTAGATGGCGGCGAAGATAAGAGCTTCGAACGGAGACTACAAGTCGGACTCGGAGAAGGGAGAGTGAGTGAAACCGTCATTGATTTCCACACTTCATCTGAACCAATGGAATCCTGAAGTTGGCTTCAAAACGTTGCAGCTCTTCAGACGGCGAGAAGAAGGACAACGACAAGTTCGGAGACGAGCCCCCGCCGGACCCCCCGCCGGAGGAGAAGAGGGCCCGGAAGAAGAGGCTGGGCGTGAAGAAGGATCCGCCCGAGGCCTTCATGGCCAGTTTCTTCGCTGGTCTGGAGGTTTATCAGACCAAGATGCTGGTCCGAGCGAAGTCCTCTTTTGACTCACGTGTCTGTGAAGAACCTGTTGACACGTTCTTGTCCGTCACAGAACTATCTGGCGAGAAACTTCTACAACCTGCGCTTCCTGGCCTTGTTTGTTGCCTTCGCCATCAACTTCATTCTGCTCTTCTATAAAGTGAGTAGATCTGAAGGAAAGTATTGATCTAATTAAATGATCAAACCCTTTTTTTTTTAATTACCAATTTAAATTCAGTATATGTTTATATTTGCAATAAAATGAAAACCTCTAGATGGCAGCATTCCTCCACAGCTAAAGTTAGAATGATGACAAAAAAAAAGGCCCCCCGAACAAAAGGGGACGCCCACCACTTAACAAAAAAATTTTGATACATTTTTTTGTTAAAACCAAAAGGAAAGTAGTTACGACTTCATCAAGAGTCATGTGGTCTGTAAATACTACAACACCAGAGTCAAGTACTGGACAATACTACACATATATACTTGTTACTACACTATCACAACACCAGAGTCAAGTACTGGACAATACTACACATATATACTTGTTACTACACTATCACAACACCAGAGTCAAGTACTGGACAATACTACACATATATACTTGTTACTACACTATCACAACACCAGAGTCAAGTACTGGACAATACTACACATATATACTTGTTACTACACTATCACAACACCAGAGTCAAGTACTGGACAATACTACACATATATACTTGTTACTACACTATCACAACACCAGAGTCAAGTACTGGACAATACTACACATATATACTTGTTACTACACTATCACAACACCAGAGTCAAGTACTGGACAATACTACACATATATACTTGTTACTACACTATCACAAAACCAGAGTCAAGTACTGGACAATACTACACATATATACTTGTTGCTACACTATCACAACACCAGAGTCAAGTACTGGACAATACTACACATATATACTTGTTACTACACTATCACAACACCAGAGTCAAGTACTGGACAATACTACACATATTGTTACTACAGTATCACTGTATATATGTTACCGTTCATACATCAACATTCACCACTGAAGGTCATCAGCCTCCAGTCTGTTCCGGCCTTTAACTCAGATATTCATTCTTTCCTGCAGGTCACTGGAGATTACTCGGAGGATGAAGATCCCTGGAACAGAAGGAGCAGAGTTGGAGAGGAGGAGGAGGAGGAGGAGGACGGAGGTCTGGAGTACTTCGTCCTGCAGGAGAGCACAGGCTACATGGCGCCGACCCTCCGCTGCCTCGCCATCCTTCACACCATCATCTCCTTCCTGTGCGTCGTGGGATATTATTACCTGAAGGTGACGTCGCTCTCACAGTGAACATAGAAGTGTGACCTTGATCACACGTCAGGTCCACGGGGAGAACCCCTCGATCATCTGCCGGGGGGACTCGAAGTAGACCAGCTGTTCCTGTCCAGTTGAGTTAGCACCAACCGCAGGAGGAGGTCCTGGGTCGGACCCAAGACGCACCACAGACAGTGTGTGTTGTCGTCAAGAGCAGCTGGAGAAGATGCACGTCTGGACCTCTTCTCTCCGACTGCTGCCCCTGCGATCTTAACTTAGGATCATTTGGTGTTTTATTAATATATCGGGAACATTGTGACAAGAGATCAAATGTGGATTTATTTGTTCGTCGATCACTGATGTTTCTCCCTGAACTCTTCTCTGCCAATCAAAATCCAAATGTCAATCAATGTCAGAGGTTCTCACACCTCCTGTGCCTTCAAGGTTCCTCTGGTGGTCTTCAAGCGGGAGAAGGAAATCGCCAGGAAGCTGGAGTTCGCCGGACTCTACATCACGGAGCAGCCGTCGGACGACGACATCAAGGGTCAATGGGACAGACTGGTCATCAACACACCGTGAGTCCAGGAAGTTCTCCATCCATCTCCCGTCACCAACGTTCTCCTTCACGTCTCTGTAGATCCTTTCCTAACAACTACTGGGACAAGTTTGTCAAGCGGAAGGTGTGTTGTTTTGTTTCACCTCCGCTCGCACGAATCCACACCATCTGGTCAAATCCACACAACAACGTTCTTCTCCCTCCATCAGGTGATCAAGAAGTACGGAGATCTTTATGGAGCCGAGAGGATCGCGGAGCTGCTGGGCCTCGACAAGAGTGCTCTGGACTTCAACCCCACAGAAGAGAGTGACTTCAAAGAGGCTTCGCTGGTTTCCTGGTGAGACCCTCGGACCAGGAGACGTTTAGAACCTGAAATATGTGCAACAGTTAAGATCCTGTCGTTCAACAGGTTGAGCTCCATCGATACCAAGTATCACGTCTGGAAGCTGGGCGTGGTCTTCACCGACAACGTGAGTGTGAACCCAGAGCTTTCAATAAGCAACTTCATGTTGCAGTGAATCTGAAGAAACTTTTATTGAAAGTGTTTCAAACAATACATTTTTCTCTAGTGGCATATTTCTACATGAAGGTGAAGACAGATGGATGGATGGATGGATGGATGGATGGATGGATGGATGGATGGATGGATGGATGGATGGAGGATGGATGGATGATGAATGATGGATGATGGATGGATGGATGATGGATGGATGGATGATGAATGATGGATGATGGATGGATGGATGATGGATGGATGGATGATAGATGAATGGATGGATGATGGATGATAGATAAATGGATGGATGGATGGATGGATGGATGATGGATGGATGATGGATGAATGGATGGATGATAGATAAATGGATTGATTGATGGATGGATGGATGGATGATAGATAAATGGATGGATGATGGATGGATGGATGGATGGATGATAGATAAATGGATGGATGGATGGATGGATGATAGATAAATGGATGGATGATGGATGGATGGATGATAGATAAATGGATGGATGGATGATAGATAAATGGATTGATGGATGGATGATAGATAAATGGATGGATGATAGATAAATGGATGGATAGATGGATGATAGATAGATAAATGGATGGATGATGGATGGATGGATGGATGATTGATGGATGATGGATGGATGATAGATAAATGGATTGATGGATGATGGATGGATGATAGATAAATGGATGGATGATGGATGGATGGATGATAGATAAATGGATGGATGGATGGATGATAGATAGATAAATGGATGGATGATGGATGGATGGATGGATGATTGATGGATGATGGATGGATGATAGATAAATGGATTGATGGATGGATGGATGGATGATAGATAAATGGATGGATGATGGATGGATGGATGATGGATGGATGGATGGATGGATGGATGATAGATAAATGGATGGATGGATGGATGATAGATAAATGGATGGATGATGGATGGATGGATGATAGATAAATGGATGGATGGATGGATGATAGATAAATGGATTGATGGATGATGGATGGATGATGGATGGATGGATGATAGATAAATGGATGGATGGATGGATGATGGATAAATGGATGGATGATGGATGGATGGATGGATGGATGGATGATAGATAAATGGATGGATGGATGGATGATAGATAAATGGATGGATGATGGATGGATGGATGGATGGATGATAGATAAATGGATGGATGGATGATAGATAAATGGATGGATGATGGATAAATGGATGATAGATAAATGGATGGATGGATGATAGATAAATGGATGGATGATGGATGGATGGATTGATGGATGATAGATAAATGGATGGATGGATGATAGATAAATGGATGGATGATGGATAAATGGATGATAGATAAATGGATGGATGATAGATAAATGGATGGATGATGGATGGATGGATGGATGGATGATGGATAAATGGATGGATGATGGATGGATGGATGGATGGATGGATGATGGATAAATGGATGGATGGATGGATGATGGATGGATGGATGGATGAATACTCTTGATCTCTCAAGTTCACACCTGAGCATCATCTAGCAGCAAATTAATTCAATAAAATGTATGTAAAATAAAAAGAGAAAATCTAGGATATGACGTATAAACAGAAGCTTGGATACAAAAATATATAAAATAATAGAAAATCTAAGATCTAAGCTAATAGAGGATCAAAGATTGTAAAATAAAATGCATCTATAAATAATATAAAATCCAAGATTTTAAAAATGATTGAGACAAATCTAAGAAAGAAAAACATGTAACATATAAAAATGTATAAAATAGTAAAGAATCAAATTTATTAAACATTAAAAGATAATATAAAAATGATATTTTTTTTTACAACACGATTTCCTATGTTATATTTTCTAAGATTAAAAATAAATCTAGTATAAAAAATTAAAATTAAAAGTAAGACACCTCATCAAAAAATATAAAATATAATAAAAAATATAAGGCTTAACAAGATATAAAATGATACATAGGTTTCCCGCCAAACTGAGCGACATCAGAGAGGAGCCGCCGGCGCGTCGTGATATCACCAAATCAATAATAAATCCCTCCCTTGTACACACAACATCAAATCATTCAAAACATATCAGATATTTAAAAAAAATCTAAAATAATACACAATCTAATACAAAAAAGACATAAAATGGTAGCACATCTTAGAAACAAAATAAAATAAAAAGTCATGAATCTAAAGTAGTAAAACATGAATAATATGAAATAACAATAATAAAAGGCAAGATGTAAAATAAGTGGTTTGAACTGAATATTATGATTAAGAATAAATCTTATATATTTCAAGCAAAGTTGGTCTTAATTCCCATTAGATTTGTTTCTATAAGTTGATTTATAAACTCAAAAGATTTATCGATCACTTTCGTCATCGATTGAGTCAAGAGTCACAGTCGAGTCATGAGTCTCTGTCTGCAGTCCTTCCTGTACCTGGTCTGGTACACCACCATGTCCATCCTGGGCCACTACAACAACTTCTTCTTCGCCGCTCACCTGCTAGACATCGCCATGGGCTTCAAGACCCTGCGCACCATCCTGTCCTCGGTCACCCACAACGGCAAACAGGTGAGGACGACAGAAGTTGAAGTGCCTCTTTCGAGCAGAGGGAGGCGCTGCTGAGTCATTGAAAATGATCCATAACAACAAGATGTTTTAGATAATCCACAGTGAGAAATATAAACGTAATAAATGTCACATTATTATGATTATGTTTTAAAGAGTGTACGTGTCACTAGATATGATTTAAACCATTTTCTCTCGATTGATTTTGGCAGCATTTGATGCTTGAGTTTCTGTCGTGAATGTTTATGATCAAACTCTGGAGACGGATCTTTGTATTAAAGAGCAAAAGTGTTTCTGCGTCCATTAAAGAGGCTTCAAAGCTTCTTTGACACGTCGGTCCGTGAGTCGAGCCTCGAGAGCACGAGCTTTGACGTGAGAAGCGTCTGTGAGCTGCTGCCTCTGGACGTCCAGCTGAAGATTGTTGTTGATTCAACAGAAGCGAGTGTTTGTTCTCCAGTCTGGACTCACAAGATATTCCCTGTCCAGAGCGTGAAGAGACTCGACTTATTATTATTATTTTAACCATCTTTGAGGTTTCTATTACATTTGTATAAGATAAAATAATACAATTAACATGCAGATGTTAATGTCATTTTTGTGTTGTAATCGAACATACGGCCTCTAGATGGCAGCAGTCATTACGTCCTCAGCAGCTTAAGGAAGAATGATGACTGAGGATGAGAGGATACAGTGAGCCCATCAGCTTTTAAAGCTGATGTTTGGACATATTTTAGTTTGAAAACAAATGAAAGCAGTTACGACTGAGGACGAGAGGATACAGTGAGTCCAGCAGCTTTTAAAGCTGAAGTTTGGACATATTTTAGTTTGAAAACAAATGAAAGCAGTTACGACTGAGGACGAGAGGATACAGTGAGTCCAGCAGCTTTTAAAGCTGATGTTTGGAGATATTTTAGTTTAAAAAAAAAAAAGAAAAGCAGTTACGACTGAGGACGAGAGGATACAGTGAGTCCAGCAGCTTTTAAAGATGACGTTTGGACATATTTTAGTTTGAAAACAAATGAAAGCAGTTACGACTGAGGACGAGAGGATACAGTGAGTCCAGCAGCTTTTAAAGCTGATGTTTGGACATATTTTAGTTTGAAATCAAATGAAAGCAGTTACGACTGAGGACGAGAGGATACAGTGAGTCCAGCAGCTTTTAAAGATGACGTTTGGACATATTTTAGTTTGAAAACAAATGAAAGCAGTTACGACTGAGGACGAGAGGATACAGTGAGTCCAGCAGCTTTTGAAGCTGATGTTTGGACATATTTTAGTTTGAAAACAAATGAAAGCAGTTACGACTGAGGACGAGAGGATACAGTGAGTCCAGCAGCTTTTGAAGCTGATGTTTGGACATATTTTAGTTTGAAAACAAATGAAAGTAGTTACGACTTCTTCAAGAGTCAAAATACTTCGTATTGTTGACAGTCTATCCTGATAAATATCGACTCCTAATTATTGTCAAATATTACTTTTTCCTTCCTTGCAGTTTTATTTTGGTTTTAATTGTGTACGAAGTGATTTAATGTCAGGAGTCAATCGGGTAAAAGACGAACAACGTCCTAACGAGTGGTGATTCTGAGGTTGAACTTTGACCCGTGTGTGTGCAGCTGGTGCTGACGGTGGGTCTGCTGGCCGTGGTGGTCTACCTCTACACTGTGGTGGCCTTCAACTTCTTCAGGAAGTTCTACAACAAGAGCGGCGACGACGACGAGCCCGACATGAAGTGCGACGACATGATGACGGTGAGCATCCGGTTCAAAGGTCGTGGTCTCGCCTGAACCTGCTGCCGCGTCCACAGTGTTACCTGTTCCACATGTACGTGGGCGTGAGGGCGGGCGGAGGCATCGGCGACGAGATCGAGGACCCGGCAGGAGATCCCTACGAGCTCTACAGGATCCTCTTCGACATCACCTTCTTCTTCTTCGTCATCGTCATCCTCCTCGCCATCATCCAGGGTCAGTGATGCTAATTTAACATTTCAGATGTTGAAACCTTTTATTGAAACGTTGTTTTAATCGTTGAATCATTTGTTTTTTAAATAATTCATTTAAACATGTGTTTTGAATTTTATTTAAAAGGTTTTAGTAGGTTTTTATTGAATAAATAATATCAATTATTTCTATATAGAAAGAATGTTGGTTTAATACAAGAAGAGAACAAAGCAACCTCAAAGATTTTTCAGCCAATCACGTGACCCGCTGACGATCATGTGACGACGTAGAATCACATGATCAAGTAGTTGTGTTCCTGGTATTGATTCCCGCCGAACTGAGCGACATCAGAGAGGAGCCGCCGGCGTGTCACGATATCACCAAATCAATAATAAATCCACCTCCTTGTAGACGCACACATAACACTTTATAAATGACGCTAACAACTTAGCTAGTTAGCATACAGAGAAGACGGACACATAACACTTTATAAATGACGCTAACAACTTAGCTCGTTAGCATACGGTGAAGACAGACACATAACACTTTATAAATGATGCTAACAATTTAGCACGTTAGCATACGGTGAAGACAGACACATAACACTTTATAAATGACGCTAACAATTTAGCACGTTAGCATACGGTGAAGACAGACACATAACACTTTATAAATGACGCTAACAATTTAGCACGTTAGCATACGGTGAAGACAGACACATAACACTTTATAAATGACGCTAACAATTTAGCACGTTAGCATACGGTGAAGACAGACACATAACACTTTATAAATGACGCTAACAATTTTGCACGTTAGCATACGGTGAAGACAGACACATAACACTTTATAAATGACGCTAACAATTTAGCACGTTAGCATACGGTGAAGACAGACACATAACACTTTATAAATGACGCTAAGACGAGACGAGTGACTGGATCACTTGTGTTTGACTAGATCATAAGTTTGTATTACTTCACTGGATCACTAGTGTTTGACTAGATCACAAGTTAGTATTACTTCACTGGATCACTAGTGTTTGACTAGATCAGAAGTTAGTATTACTTCACTGGATCACTAGTGTTTGACTAGATCATAAGTTTGTATTACTTCACTGGATCACTAGTGTTTGACTAGATCATAAGTTAGTATTACTTCACTGGATCACTAGTGTTTGACTAGATCACAAGTTAGTATTACTTCACTGGATCACTAGTGGTTGACTAGATCATAAGTTAGTATTACTTCACTGGATCACTAGTGTTTGACTAGATCATAAGTTAGTATTACTTCACTGGATCACTAGTGGTTGACTAGATCATAAGTTAGTATTACTTCACTGGATCACTAGTGTTTGACTAGATCCATAAGTTAGTATTACTTCACTGGATCACTAGTGTTTGACTAGATCATAAGTTAGTATTACTTCACTGGATCACTAGTGTTTGACTAGATCATAAGTTAGTATTACTTCACTGGATCACTAGTGTTTGACTAGATCACAAGTTAGTATTACTTCACTGGATCACTAGTGTTTGACTAGATCATAAGTTAGTATTACTTCACTGGATCACTAGTGTTTGACTAGATCATAAGTTAGTATTACTTCACTGGATCACTAGTGTTTGACTAGATCATAAGTTAGTATTACTTCACTGGATCACTAGTGTTTGACTAGATCATAAGTTAGTATTACTTCACTGGATCACTAGTGTTTGACTAGATCATAAGTTAGTATTACTTCACTGGATCACTAGTGTTTGACTAGATCATAAGTTAGTATTACTTCACTGGATCACTAGTGTTTGACTAGATCACAAGTTAGTATTACTTCACTGGATCACTAGTGTTTGACTAGATCATAAGTTAGTATTACTTCACTGGATCACTAGTGTTTGACTAGATCATAAGTTAGTATTACTTCACTGGATCACTAGTGTTTGACTAGATCATAAGTTAGTATTACTTCACTGGATATACTGAGCCAAGACGCGTCGCCATAGCAACCGAGCCTAACAAGCTGCAGTTCACAGACGGACGGAGACGTAAACAACAACGAGACATAGAAGTACAAACTGACAACTTTACTGAACGTGACACTGATTGATCGAAGTGATCATTTAAGAAATGCTTGATTTAAACAATAATGATAAACTATCACATCACGCTGTGGTTCCAGGTCTGATCATCGATGCGTTCGGTGAACTCAGAGACCAGCAGGAACAAGTGAAGGAAGACATGGAGGTGAGAAGAGAAACGAGCGCCGACCCCTGAAGTGAAGCTTCATCTTCTTCTTCATCATCTTCTTCTTCTTCTTCTTCTTCTTCTTTATCTTCTTCATCTTCTTCTCTCTTCAGACCAAATGCTTCATCTGTGGCATCGGGAACGACTACTTCGACACGACTCCTCACGGCTTCGAGACTCACACACTGCAAGAGCACAACTTGGCCAACTATCTGTGAGTCCCTGCGTCTCTGCAGCGCCCCCTGGAGGGACTGTGACGAGTTACACGAACTTAATGATCTCGAATATCGTTTGATTCGCTCCAGTTAAGAAAAAACTTTTCTCATTCAAATCATATTAATTCCTGTTGATATTTTTAATCTGATTGTTTTGTATTATGATTTAATAACTTAGAAATTATATTATTTAAAATTATTACATAATCTTGCATTTCTGTGTTTTTTTTAATCATTAAATATCTTCTAAAATATATAAATTAGTAATAGAAAAAATATATACTGTATATATAAAATATATTAAACAATAATCAAAATATAAGATTAAAAAACATTTTAAATAATATAAGAAAATGGAAAATATATAAAAAGATAAAAAATGGTAAAGATATATTTTTATCTTTGATTTTCTATTTCTATTTTAAATATTTCAATTTTTGGCCATTTATCTTATTTTTGTATTGTTTATTGTCTTATAAATTCTTGAAAAAGTATAAAATCTAAGATGTCAAATAATAGAACTTTTTTTTTATCTAATATATTAATTCAAAGTCAAAGATATAAAATACATTTTAAAAATATATAAAATAGTAAAAAATATATCTTACATTTTTTATAATGTTTTATCTTAGATTTAGTTCTAATTTAGTTCCTGATGAAAAAAAGTTGACATAGTTTTTAGAGAATTTAAATCTGTAAATCCCTAGATTACACTTCTGACGTGGCGTTACCCACAATCCCCTGCTCCAGTCACATGTGTCGCCTCATGACTTCTTAATGGCGTGAACTTTATCAGAAAATAGTTTTCGTCGTCGTCGCTCTCGCTGCCATTTGCATCCGAGAACAGGAGCTAACGCGTGATTGGCCGATAAGACGTCGTCGCGACACTGACGTGACCTTTTGAGTGACGGATGTTCTGACACATGTTCTGATGAGACGTTCTGCTGAAGTGACCTGGTCTGCTCCTCAGGTTCTTCCTCATGTACCTCATCAACAAGGACGAGACGGAGCACACGGGTCAGGTAGAGAATTATTCATGACTTTAAAGGATCATTAGAGTCTCATGTTGTTTATGAAGATCCTGCAGCGTTTAGTGAAGAAACTTTGAATCAACAAATATGCTAATTCAACTTTTATCAGTGTCGTCAGAATATATATAATTATATTACACTATTTAATTGAAATATTGTTGTTTTTTTAGACTTTTTAATTATTTTTGTGGAATAATTTAATTTAATAATTTCTATATTATAAGATTTAATTAAACAATTTGAATCATTTGTAGTTACAAAAGATTCATTTAATATTTTAAATCATTTATTTAAATAATGTGTTTTTTAATTTATAATGTAATGAAATAATTTATATTTTGTAAGGTTTTCTTTTAATTATTAAATTAAATCATTTGAAAATGTAATTGTTTAATATCTTTTTAATAATAGAATTTAATAGATTCTGCTTTAAAAGGTTGATTTTTTGTTTTTAAAAACAATTAAATTAAAACATTTATATTTTGTAATTATGTTAGTTTCTCTAGTTCCAGTTATTTAAACAAATGTTCTAAATTCAATATTGTTTTATTTGTAGTTTATTTGTAAATTCAATATAACATATAATAATAATATAATATAATAATATAACAAGTGACACCAGACATCACCAGTCGAGTACCGAGCGACTTCATCAATGTTTTTAGCAAATCATGTGACAGAAATATTGCATTATTTTACATCCAATAAAAAAAATGTAACCTTATAACCTAATGAAGAAACGATGGAATGAAATCATGGAAAAACAATAATTCAATGCGTCTCAAAAAGCATCATTTCGATATAAAAAGTAACATTTTAATTAAATGAGTTGATTATTCTTCTGCTTCTTCTTCCACATGTTGACGTGAACATACGTGTGTCAGGAGTCATACGTGTGGAAGATGTACCAGGAACGTTGCTGGGATTTCTTCCCGGCCGGCGACTGCTTCCGCAAACAGTACGAGGACCAGCTGGGATGAGTCGTGCCTCCCGGGGGCTTCTGGGTAACGTAGTCCTCCGCCCTGCCGCGCCGAGGACCGACCCGAGGATCCTACGGAGTTTTTCCTTTTCCGACTTCCAGGAAGTCCGACGGCTCGGAGGTCACGCCGGGGAAGTTGCACAATGTTTGTTGGGTGAAGAAACGGCGGCGACGCTGGTTTATGCACAAAGAATGTTCGACTTGATGCCAAAACCAAGGTTGTGATCGACGTCACACGGAAGTATTTCTTCATCAAGTGCCTTCAAGAAGGATCTACATTACAACGAAGCTATGCAACGTCTTCTCGCGCACGAGGAGTCTTCGGCTCGGACGCTCCAGACCCTCAGACCCACAGGAGGTCCACGTGTTCCGGATGTTCTAGTCCAGGTATGAAACTGCAGTCTTTGGCCGTTTGTATGTAGTAGCTTCGCAGGTTCGTGCTTTAGTATCGAGTTATTTTTCAAGACATTCAAATAAAGACGTTGTTGCCAAAATTCAAAGAGACTTTTTCAAGTGTGTTTGAAATCCTTCAAAATCTCAACGACATTTAAACTTTATTTCAATTCAACGACTGATATCTAAACACTTCCATCAGACTCTGGTTTTACCCATGATGCACCCTGGTACCCCCACGCAGTTTGTACTGGATTACTTTTGTATCTGAGCACCTTTTGTACTTAAGTATTTTTACTTGATTACTTTGTGTTAGTTCTCTATTATCTTTACTCGATTACCTTCGTACTTGAGTATTTTACTCGATTACTTTTGTATTCAAGCCCCTTTTGTAAGACAATATTTTTACTCGACTACTTTTGTATCCAAGTACCTCAGTATTGTACTTGATTACTTTTGCATCTAAGCAGTTTTTGTACTTGAGTATCTTTACTTGATTACTTTTGTACTCAATTACAAAAGTAATAAAGTTAAATTACTTCAGTAATTTAAATTTATTACTTTCGCATTTAAGCACTTCTTGTACTTGATTATTTTTACGCAATTACTTTTGAATACATGCACTTTTTGTACTTGAGTATTTTTACTTGATTACTTTTGTACTCGATTACAAAGGTGCTCTGATACAAAAGTACTCAAGTTAATATACTTGAGTAATTTAACTTGAGTACTTTCTGTTACTATTTGTATTCAATCTTTTTGTACTTCACTTATTTTACTTGATTACTTTTGTATTCAAGCACCTTTTGTACTCTAGTACTTTTACTTGATTACTTTTGTATTCAAGCACCTTTTGTACTCTAGTATTTTTACTTGATTACTTTTGTATTCAAGCACCTTTTGTACTCTAGTATTTTTACTTGATTACTTTTGTATTCAAGCACCTTTTGTACTCTATTTTTACTTG
>JACEEU010000020.1:19547797-19550297 GCA_016630915.1 Callionymus lyra
GGGACAAGATCCAGCACCTGGAGCTCCTCAAAGGAAGAAAACCAGCGTGAGACGAAGACGCTGGTGTTCTCTGTGTGAACGAGACCTTCAGACGAGACTGTGGATCTTCAGGTGTTCGAGGAGCTTCTCGACTCACGGAGGCGCTGATTAAAAATCCAGCAGCAGGAGGTAACGGAGAACAGGTGCCACAGATCAGGGCTCGACAGGTAATCAGGCGGAGGAAACACAAGCGGCGCCGCCGTCACTCTGGCCTCTTATCTGGAGCCGCCTGAGCTCCTGCGAGGACGTCGAACACCTCGTTGTCTTCACCTGTCGCTGTCGCTGAAGGTGGTCCAGGTGAGGTGGTCCAGGACCTGCTGCTCCGGTCGTGAGCTCCTCTGCTTCATGACGTCACTCGTCCACGGGAGACGTGTCCGGCGGCTAAGATCGTGATTCCGACATTTTTTTTCGAAGACTTCGATTTTTGGCCATTTTTTGAAGTTTGAGTGGTTAAAATAGGTTGAATTGTACCTTCTTTTTTTTTAGCCTTAAAAAAACAACATTTTACACATTTGGGCAACATTTTTTTGCGCTCACATGGTACGTCTGATATCATACTTTAGTATTCCGACATGTTTTTCCATTTTCGGAGACGTCGATTTTTGGCCATTTTTTAAAGTTTGAGTGGTTAAAATAGGTCGAATTCTACCTTTTTTCCAGCCTTCCAAAGACAACACATTCTGGCAACTGTCCTCGCCGAGGCTCGACGTGACGCGCCGACATGAATATATTCAAAGGGTGACGCGAGCGATTAGCCGCCGGACATGTTGAGGAAACGTCGCAGACTTTCAAATGTTGTCCAGGAGACGAGAGTCGAAGTGACAGTCGGACGTGAAACGATGAATGAATCATGTTTTTGTGCCTCGCGACCCACGACCTCCGAACAAAACAACAACACGATCGACGGAAGGTTCGCTTCACTTCCTGCGTGAGCTTCAAGAGTGTTTACGAGCGGTGGACGAAAATACCTTAATATAGCGCAGCATTTCGTTCCACATCACGATGTTTATTTTTATCCTGACTTCCTGTCGGGTTAGAAAAGTGAACTATAACCTATGAACCAGAAGTGATTCAAAGTAACTTTACTTGTACAAGGAGAGAGAGAACATAGTCGTGATCTGTCAGGTGTTCTCTCTGAAGCAACAGCTTCGGTTGCATTTTCATGCTCCAGATGATCCGAGAGACGAGAACAAAGTCTACAAATGGAGAAACACACACTAGAATGAATCACTGCTGGTCTTTAGACTTGTTGTTCTTCTTTAGACTTGTTGTTCTTCTTTAGACTTGTTGTTCTTCTGCTCTCGGACTTCATGTGTTTCCAGATAAAACCCAGCAGTGATTTAAACACAAAGATTCAACGTGTTCAGTAGATTAGATTCCATTAGATCGAATTTCCAGTTCACAGCCGACGATGGAAGGTACAGTTTCATAAGTTTCATAAAAGAACAAAGGGCAAATTAAAAAAAACAAAGTGCAAAGGAAAAAACACAAAGACCTTAAAGGGAAACAAACATACAATCACATCATCACCTAAAAGGAAATGTTATAATCGTTATCTCAGGGTCAACGTGACCCGAAAACAAATGTGTTTGTGGTATCCCTTGTGTTGTCTCTGGGTCAATACAAACGACCTCCACCACTGCGCGTGTATTTATGGAAGCCAGGGAGGCCGTTGACCTTTGACCCAGAGGCAAACGAGGGTTAAATAAACGTTATAACAAACTCTTGCTTGTTGGTTATAGTGTAGTTTATATCACCATGTATTGTGAAGTGTAAGAAGATTCTTTACAATACACACTCCTAGTACTTAACGTTTATCATGAACGAAGGATCTTACACATGTTCCCAGTTAGCCAGGGTTGCAGGGGTCCTGGATTCATAACAAGTGTTTCACCAGGTCCAGAGCTACACGGAAGAAAAAGCTAAACAAACTTTTCAGAGTCCAGTTGTGACAAACAGATCCAGTAAACGTCCTGATCTCTACCGGACCAGAACCAGGACCAGAACCAGAAGAGGTGGGCGGGTGGATGCGGCCTCACCTGGGAGGGTCTGCTCGTGTGTCATCGCTGCAACGTTCACGTCAACTCTTGGTCTGCACGTCTGACGGGAACATCACGAACAACATCACGAACAACATCCTCCACATCGTGTTTCCTGCTTGACTTGAGTCCGCCCACCAGCTGTCAATCACTGTCACTATCAGACGAGACGAGCCGTCAGCGGACGACGGCGACGACACGTCAGGAAGTCCTTCAAACTTTCCAAGTCCTGACGATGTTTCGACCCGAGTGACTCTAGAGAACATCATGGTTTGTATCATTTCTGAGCGTTTAGTTACGGTTTATTCTAGGATAGAAGAATAGAATAGAATAGAATAGAATAGAAAACACGACGAGTCGAGTTGTTGCAACATTTTAAAGCATTTGTTCAAATCGAGTGTTTTGTTCTTCGCTTCTGACCG